>JADWQK010000601.1:0-29420 GCA_017933935.1 Sesamia nonagrioides
AAGAAAATAAACTAACAAATAGGTCTGCACAACATTGATTAGCCAGTATCTACAACAGTCGCCCTTAATCGATGTTGTGCCTAACAAACAAAATAAAAAAAAGGTTAAGTTTCAAAACCTAAACTAATTGTACACCTCTTGTGTAATAAAGGCCCGAGAGGCTTAGTGAGTACATCTGCAGGCATATCACTACTTTTAACATATTTTAAGATAACAACATTGCTAGACACCTTTTCTTTAATAAAGTGAAACCTGGTATCAATGTGCTTCGTTCTTTGTGGTGAATTGGATTTCGAACTAGATTTATGGCACTCTGGCTGTCAGAATCTAATTTAACTGAAGAAAGTTTACCTGTTATCTCATAGATAAAACGACGTAAGTAACAAGCTTCCTTCGTGGCAAACGATAGTGCCATATATTCACTTTCCGCGGACGACAAAGCAACAGTGGATTGTTTTTTGACTCCCATGATACTGGACCTCCACCTAACTGAAAGACATACACGGTGTATGACTTTCTATCAATGTGGCAGTTTGCCTAATCAGCATCGCAAAATCCTTTTAAGGGTTCTCCACTTCTCCTGTAAACCAACGAATAGTTTATAGTACCCTTCAGGTACTGTAGAACCCTTTTGGCAGCATTCCAATGTTCTTTCGTAAAGCATGTATTAAATTGACCCAAAGCAATATCTGGGCGAGTATTAACACTGAGATACATTAGGCACCCTATTAAGTTTTGGTAGGGATAAGACTCACCAACTTGGTCACCAACTTTCCTCTCCATATATTTTTTAAGTAAGGGAGTATTCACTGTCTTACACTCCTTCATATTGAATTTATCCAGTAAGAATAGGATGTAATTTGACTGGTTTACTTAAATATTCTTAGAATCATATTGAATTTGCAATCCTAAATATGATTTTAATATTCCGAGATCTTCAATTCAATTCAATTCTTGATTAATGGCCTTTGTGGGAGAGATGCCACAATTTTGCCAAGAACACGTTTTAACGATTAATAAACCATCAAACGCTGAAGAGTATTTAGCGCGATTTAAAATAATAATAATATATTTCTTCTTTTAGTGAATAATATTTCGATAAATCTTTCTTGACAATATCAAATGTCAAATTAGATTTAAAAAATACAAGTATGTCATCAACAAAAATACTTAATAATACGAGTTCCTTTCCAAAGAGTTTAGTATACACACAAGATTCGGAAGGAGTTACTGTAAAACCTATTTTTAAAAGGGTTTCTTTTAACTTTTTGTTCCAAGCTCGTGGTGCCTGTTTAAGGCCGTATAGTGATTTTCTTAACAGGCAAACCTTGTTTTCTTTCCCTTTTGCTGTGAAACCAAGGGGCTGATCCATAAAAACTTCTTCTAAATCGCCGTTTAGGAACGCGGTATCAACATCCAAATGCTTCATCCTTAAGCCCATCTCTGCTGCTAGTGCAAATAGAGTACCCAGCGAAGAGTGACGAATCACAGGGTCAAAAGTTTCATAATAATCCATTCCTTTGACTTGATTAAAACCTTTGACAACCAGTCTTGCTTTATATTTATTAATGTTTCCAAAAGCGTCCCTTTTAATTTAATAAATCCATTTGCTTCTTGTTAGGTCTATCAACTAGATCCCACGTATTTAGTTTAACCAAAGAATTGTACTCATCAGCCATTGCATAATGCCACTTTTCAGCATCATCAGCATGGGTAGCTTCGTAATATGTTGTTGGTTCATCTGAATTGACTGCTGACACATAAGTAAGGAAATCAGGTAGTTTTCTATTTCTTAAAGGGTACCTCTGCCCATAGATAGGCTCTTCCTCTTCCAAACTTGCTGACTCTACATCGGCTCTAGGAAGCATCGGCTGAAGCTGTTCCTCCTCTAAACTTGCTGACTCTTCGTCGGCTCTAGGAAGCATCGGCTCCGCAGGGCCGCGCCGACCCCCGGCAGCGCCTGTGTGCGGAACCTATGAAGCGCCTCTTTTTTAACAAATCATCATAAAAAACGAATTTAAATTTTTAACGAATATTTTTAATTGATCATTTTGACTGAAATAAATGTTCATTTAAGAATTAGAATACTAAATAGGTAGATATATTCCGTTTGCTACTGCTTGCCAATTACTGCGAAAAGTAAAACTCGAACTAAATTTTTACATACTTTATTAATACAAAGAATAAAGGAGCTGACTTTTGTCTAATAATAATAAAAGGTACTAACACAGATTACAGAATACGTACTAATATGACTATACAGTATGCTATATAAGTCTAACATTTGCAAGAATATAAACATACTTTAATTATAATATTTCCACTTTTCTCGTTTTTTTGTTTGCGAAATCCATAAGAGTTTCATGTATGTCTATATGGTCTAGTATGGCCTCCTCTATGGATATTTCCTGACTCATTATGGAGCGCAGGTAATTTTTTATAAGTTTTAATTTAGAAAAGGACCTTTCCGCGCTTGCTACTGTAACTGGCATAGTTAACATAATTCGTAATGCTATGGTAATGTTAGGCCATACAGCTGTCAAATTATTTGAATATATAAATTCAAGAATTTTCACTACATCATTATTTTTTTTTTTTAAATGGCTGACATGACATAATTTCTTCATACAAATCATCGGCGTTAATATCCAAGGAATCATTTGCTGAAAGTTTCTCCTGTAAACGATGACAGCTACTTCTTAATCGTCTTTGATCTTGGTCATCATTATAATAAAATTTATATTAAATAAAAAATTAAACACGTCATTATGATTATTCAATAAATTAAATCTTTCGTCTACGGAGAATAACGCTTGGTCTAATATATAAAAATATACATTAATTTTAAAAGAGGTTTTCGGATCCTATAAAATGTGGTCTTCATGTTCATAATCAAAACTCTTTGGAGTTTTACGACGTCTTAGGGGTCTGGATCTGGAAGTATCAAATTCGGTTTCGACGTCCAATTTTTCGGCAATTTTTTTAGCATCACTTACAATTTCTTCAAAGTTTTTGTCTGTTCTAATTTTTATCAAAAACTTTTTTAATTCTGTTAAAGCACCTAAAGCAACTTGCATATTCATATCGACGGACTGCAGAATTTTGCTCACAAAATTTACTTTTGTCAATATTATATGCCATACATTTACTGAACAAATGAATGAAAATGTGCATATTTTTTCTGCTAGACATTTAGCGTCATATTTTGCCTTCTGATCATATGATATATCATTAGATATTTCATATAGGGCATCATGAATTTCTGGTAAATTTGTAAACAGTGGTTTTATTGCATCTATTCTGCTTGACCATCTTGTTTCAGACAATGGTTTTAAGGTCAGATTTATTACATATTTTTTTTTAATAAATCCCATCTTTTAACAGAGGACGAAAAATATTTATATAATTCTTGCACAATACAAAAAAAATCCAGTCGTATGGTGATTGAGGTTGGCAGCGTCGTTTACAATTAAATTTAAAGTATGACTAGCGCATGGTACATAGAAAGCGCGGGGATTTAAATCCAGCAATCTTTTTTGAAGACCATTATTCTTACCGCGCATATTTGATCCATTATCATAACCCTGGCCCCTTAAATTGTTTATATCCAAATTAATGTTGTCTAGTTTTTCTATAATAAATGACGTTAATTCAGCGCCAGTTGTGTCGATAATTGGACAGAAAGCTAGGAAATGCTCTCTTGTTTCCAACTTTCTAGTTTCTGTGTTAAAATTGACAAATCTTATTATAATACTAATTTGTTCTACGTGTGAAACGTCAGGAGTACAATCTAGTATTATTGAAAAATATTTATTAATTCGACATAAATATAAAATATAATGTTGAATTTGGTTACCGAGTATGCAAATTATTTCATTTTGAATTTTATCTCCAAGATAAGTCGGCATATTTTTAAAATCCGTATCATTCGTTACGCGCCGTATGTGTTCTGTCATTGAAAGATCAAATTTTCCTAACATTTCAATACATTTTAAAAAATTACCATTGTTACGATCATATAATTTTTGGCTTTGGCCACGAAAAGCCATATTTTGTGTACATAGAAATTGGACCACATATATTATTCTTTTGATTACATCGTACCAGCGCTGCTTTTCAACCTCTTAAAGTTTTTGTTGAACACTATCAATAGTGTTTTTATTTTTAAGAGCATGGCATGAATCTGTCCATTTTTTATAATTATTGAAATGAGCAGAACTTTTCTCATGTCTGCTGCAATACAAAGCTAGATGTTGCCAATCACTAATTCCCTCGCAGAATTTATTTTTATGTTTTGTTTCAAATAGCTTGCAACAGAAGCAGTAAACGGCATTTTTGGACACTGAATACAGCAGCCACTCTCTGTGTTACTTTTCACCGTTTCCTAAATGCCTGTCATAATAATACGTAGAAAATTTTCGTCCCGAAGTGTCACGCGGAAAATTATACTGTTTAATTTGTTTAATCGGATTTTCTATTAAATACTGGATCAAAGTAGCATTTAAAACTTCTGGCCAGAGTCCAGGGTCATCTTTGGAAAAAGTTGGTATTGGTGACGATAATTGTCTTGAAGGTGACGATGGTGTATCAGGCACAGGCACAGAGGTAACGTCGGCGGCATCATCTTAAATTAAAAACAGACACACAAATACATAATATTGTTCACATGAGTACCTACCTATCTCCTTGTCTGAATAACCTGATTTATTTATCTATGAATATTTTTTATATTTATACAAAGTAGAGTGTCTGTTTGTAATATTAAAATAACCGCGTACGTAAAGTACATAAAACACGGTACATAAAACAACATTTTTTACAATTTTTTAAACAATTGTGAAAAGCACTTTTTTTTTTGTCCAAATTGAATAAATATCATTTTTTTAAATATTCCAATCAGAAGTTATATTTATTTGTGTATAAAATTACATAAGAGGTACATACCACTGCATGAAGCGTTTTTTGAATCAGATTTAATAACACTTTCATCGATAACATGACTGGTTTCTGTCTCTAATGATTGTGTGGAAGTGGATGGTAGAGCCGTAAAATATTTACTTATTTTAGCTGCATTTTTATTACGTTCTTCTTCTTGTTTTCTTTTCCTTATTAGATTCTGGTCACCAGATAATTTCTTTTTTTTATCATGATTACTATCACTCATAGTGAAAACACGTTATAGTACATTATATTAGTAATGATGATTATTATAACATGCGAAATTTCAGCCCGAGCCGCCGAAGGCAGGGCACGTATGCGTACGACGTTTTTTAACACACTTGCGAGGAAACAGAAAAAAAAGTATTTTATATTTTGTTCATTTTAAATAAACTCAATCTGTGAATGCACACTGTTGCTTTCCCGCCATTAGTATTATTATTTGCCATTTCAAATATGGAACAGCGCGCAGCGCGAGTCGTGCGGCGGCGATCAGTTCCATATTTACTTGAAATGGAAAATAATGCTGTTATGGAATTTGTATGGACTATAACTTAACTATTTGCTTTGATAACACACGCGTTTGTTATGGCCCGCTTTACATATTTAAAACCGGTGGAATTACATCAGCTTTACGAGCAAGGGTATTAAAATAGTACATTACGATATTAGTGCGTAATGATGGTTATAACATGCGAGGCGGAATTTCAGCCCGAGCCGAAGGCGAGGGTGTAATTGAGCCGAGCATGTTATAACCAATACGCACGTATATCGTACGACGTTTTTTAACACACTTGCGAGGAAACAGAAAAAAGTATTTTATATTTTGTTCATTTTAAATAAACTCAATCTGTGAATGCACACTGTTGCTTTCCCTCCATTAGTATTATTATTTGCCATTTCAAATATGGAACAGCGCGCAGCGCGAGCCGTGCGGCGGCGATCAGTTCCATAATTACTTGAAATGGAAAATAATGCTGTTATGGAAAATAATGCTGTTATGGAAAATAATGCTGTTATGGACTATAACTTAACTATTTGCTTTGATAAAACACGCGTTTGTTATGGCCTGCTTTACATATTTAAAACCGGTGGAATTACATCAGCTTTACGAGCAAGGGTGTTAAAAATTATTTAACTAAATATGTTAGTACTAACTTGGACCGAGGGCAAAAATGTTTAGCTATCTTTCTAGACCTAAAAAAAGCTTTCGATACTATTTCTATTCCCATCTTAATTACCAAGCTAGAAAAGCTTGGAGTCAGAGGAATTCAACTCCGGCTTTTCGAAAGCTATCTAACTGGGCGGACGCAGTGTGTTCGAATAGGGCGTCATGTTAGCGCTGATCTTCCAGTGTCTTTTGGCATTCCCCAGGGCAGTATTTTGGGGCCTACTCTCTTTCTTATTTACATAAACGATCTTACTAGCATCATCGTACCCAATGGCGACATCATATCTTACGCTGATGACACAGCTCTTCTTTTCTCTGCCAATACTTGGGATGAGGCCTTTAATGCTGCCCAGAATGGGTTTAATGTAGTAAACCAATGGCTCAGGCTTCATCTTTTGACCTTGAATACAGTTAAAACGAAATACCTAACTTTCAGTATACGACAAACAACACAAGCAGGGTGCAACTATAACATAGTCCCTCACCAATGTTCCCTAGACACACACTGTACCTGTAATCCAATCGAACGCGTTGTTACAATAAAATATTTAGGGATCCTCTTCGACTGTCATCTTAGTTTCAAAGACCACATAAAATTACTCAGCGCTCGAGTCAGAAAACTTATTTATGTGTTTAAGAGGCTGCGTCATGTGGTTGATCCTATGGTATTGAAACAAATCTACTTTGCCTTGTGTCAGTCAGTTTTAACGTATTGCATTTCATCATCGGGAGGAACTCCCAAAACAATCATTAAACCTACTGAGATTGCTCAACGCGCAATACTAAAGATTAGCACTTATAGCCTCGACTATTTTCCACGACGTTGCTTTATAAATATTGTGAAGTACTTACGGTTAGACAGCTCTATATACTGGCAGTAATTCTAAAGCAACATCGAAACATAGCATATGACCCCAACTACAAACATAGGCGTAGGAAACAAATAGTTTGCACTCGTGAACATAAACCTGTAACTTCTTTTATCAGAAGATTCTTTGTATTTTTGGGTCCCTATGTCTATAATAAAATCAACTACATTCTAGACGTTTACCCTCTCATTAGGGATCGTTGTAAAGACAGGGTGAAGAAGTACTTGCTGACTTTAACATATGATGACACTGAAAAATTGTTAATCGTACCAGAGTAAATAGGCTCCTTTGGGCAACTTTTCAGATATTTTATTTTATTTTTAGGGTTCCGTACCTCAAAAAGGAAAAAACGGAACCCTTATAGGATCACTTTGTTGTCCGTCTGTCTGTCTGTCTATCTGTCTGTCTGTCTGTCAAGACCCTTTATCTCAAGAACGCGTGGACGTATCAAGCTGAAATTCACATGAAATACTCGGGTCTATTGTCCCTTTAAGCTGTGAAAATATCAAACTTCTAAGCCAAGCCAATCGAACGATACAGCCGATTATGTCGCTATTTTCAACAAATTTTCGACACTCGCAAAGGAATCACAACCTACAGGATACTTCCCGTAAACTCAGAATCTTGAAAATTAGCATGAAGCATTGTCATATAATGCAAATATAGGAAAAATTGCGAAAATCACATATTTTTAGTTATATAATATAATAAACATATTTTAATAAAATGGAACTTACTACCTTATTTCTCACGAACGAATAAAGTTATCAAATTGAAATGTATAACAAATACCTAGGTCTATTGTCCCTTTAAGCTGTGAAAATATCAAACTTCTAAGCCAAGCCAATCAAAAGATACAGCCGATGTGTCGATATTTTCAACAAATTTTCGACACTCGCAAAGGAATCAAAACCTACAGGATACTTCCCGTAAACTCAGAATCTTGAAATTTGGCATGAAGGATTGTCATATAATGCGAATATAGGAAAAATTGCGAAAATCACATTTTTTAAGTTATATAATATAATAAACATATTTTAATAAAATGGAATTTACTACCTTATTTCTCACGAACGAATAAAGTTATCAAATTGAAATTTATACCAAATACCTAGGTCTATTGTCCCTTTAAGCTGTGAAAATATCAAACTTCTAAGCCAAGCCAATCAAAAGATACAGCCGATATGTCGATATTTTCAACAAATTTTCGACACTCGCAAAGGAATCAAAACCTATAGGATACTTCCTGTAAACTCAGAATCTTGAAATTTGGCATGAAGGATTGTCATATAATGCAAATATAGGAAAAATTGCGAAAATCACATTTTTTTAGCTATATAACATAATAAACATATTTTAATAAAATGAAACTTACTACCTTATTTCTCACGAACTAATAAAGGTATCAAATTGAAATTTATACCAAATACCTAGGTCTATTATTCCTTTATGCAGTGAAAAAATCAAACTTCTAAGTTAAAGCGATCAAAAGATACAGCAGTATATACCGACACCTTAGACGAATTTCCGTCACACGCTAGGGAATCAAAACAAAAGGTACTTCCCGTGAACTCAGAATCTTGAAATTCGGCACGAAGCAACGTTATATTATAGTACAGACAGATAAAGGAAAAAACCGGCCAAATGCGAGTCGGACTCGCACACCGAGGGCATAGAATAAAGAGAGGGAAGTAGGTTATCTCCGACCCAATCCGCGATTTAATTGCCTACTGTCTTAGGGTTGTCACGTTTAGCAAAATTTTAATTCAGTGTCTATAAATTGGCAAAGGTCGGAAAGTTGACGACTGTTCACGCTTCGTCGGATTCGGTTGTCACCGAACCCGCTAACAAATATTTATAGACTAAGAGCTTATATTTAAATTATTTGCTTAGTATTTATACATATAGTCATACACAGTTTTTTTGTATTTTTTATTTTGTAATTTATTAGTAGTTTTGTACACATAAAGGACCATATTTATTTTTATTTTTAATTAATACAAATTTATATAACACAAACATATCTATTAACCTAAAAATCGTAAAACAACATAAAAATACTGACAACTGCCTCTTTGACTAATTATTTCTGTTGTTAAGATCTGAACTTTATTTATCTGATTCACAAATTGTCAATTAGGTACTTACTTACTTTTAATAACGATTTTATAACTGTAAGTAAGTAGTTACTATACCTACCTACAATAGGTACTAAGAAATCGGCATAACTAAATGTAAACAAAGCAGTAGAGCGCTAGCGGCAAATCAACCGACAGATCAAAAGTACCTATAATCATTGATTTGTGTGAATAATAAATTCTAGTACGAAAACAGGCCTACCTACTTCCCCTATCTGATAGAAAACTAATACTTACAACAAGAAATAAGTAAGTTCCTAAGTGGATATCTCATCATCAAGTAAAAATTATAATCTTATAAGAATAAGTGACTTTCTTACCTTTCCTGCTCAGTAGGTAATCTGAACAGAGACAATTCTGAAATCGATGAATTAAGACACCCAAACAAACAACAATACTTTCTCCTGCGATAATCACACATTGTTCTTTAATTTAGTTACGTAGTATTCTGTAATCTGTGATTTAGCGAATGTGCCGAAAAGCCGTGACGCGCGAACCTCGTTCCGTGCTAGCCGCGACTAGCGCAGTCATAGGCACTCTAATATTGTGTTTAGGTGTGCGTGCGGCGACGCATAGATACTATGGCGCACACATACAAGCCGCGCGCGGTCCGTTTGTATGAAGATAACGTACTTCCCTCTCTTTATTCTATGCCGAGGGTTCCGCCGTACAAACGTAGCGATTTACAATTTATGACGTACTAGCTTGCCGCCAGCGGCTTCGCCCGCGTGGAGTTCGGTTATATCGCGCTGTTTAAATTCCCCTCGGAAACATCAAATTTTTCCGGGATAAAAGGTAGCCTATGTTCTTTCTCAGGGTCTAAAGATTGTCTGTGCCAAACTTCATCAAAATCTGTTGAGAGGTTTAGGCGGGAAAGCGTAACAGACAGACAGAGTTACTTTCGCATTTATAATACTAGCATTGATTTAGAATTTTTCACAGTTTAGAGGCAATTAGATTTAAGAAGTGTTTGATATGAATTTCAACTTTAATATCTCTACGCGTTTATGTGAAAAAGGGTAGGTAGTAAGTTTATAATTATTAAAAAAAATATTTTATGTCATATAAGCAAAAATAATATTTTATGTAACTTCAAATTTATCATTTTCACAATTTTTAGGGTTCCGTACCTCAAAAGGAAAAAACGGGACCCTTATAGGATCACTTTGTTGTCCGTCTGTCTGTCTGTCTGTCAAGACCCTTTATCTCAAGAACGCGTGGACGCATCAAGCTGAAATTCACATGAAATACTCGGGTCTATTGTCCCTTTAAGCTGTGAAAATATCAAACTTCTAAGCCAAGCCAATCAAACGATACAGCCGATGTGGTATGGTCATTTTCGAGAACTGGGTCAGGCGTATACCTGTAGTACGGCTCCTCCGATTCCACAAGGTTGTATTTAAGAGCAAGTTGCTGATGAATGATCCTGGCTACAAGGTTGTGTCTATGCAAGTACTCTCCGTTAGCTAGACGAGAACACCCGGAGATAATATGTCTTATTGATTCCCCAGGCCGGTGACATGCCCGACAGATGTCAACTGTGCCGTCTTTCACAATAAATCTCCGGTAATTGTTCGTCATCATAACTTCGTCCGTAATTGCAGATACAAAACCTTCGGTTTCCCCAAAAAGGTCACCGAATCGTAGCCAGGCCACGGACGCTTGTAAGTCTACATCAGGCCCGTGTAGGGCTTTGAAAAAGCGTCCGTGAAGCTCCTTGCTCTTCCATACCTCCATGCGATCATTGGTGTCAAACACTACTGGTTTGCGCCAGTTCTCTTTTGCCAAGGAGAGCGGAGTGAGGCCCTTGTCAACTGCGACCACATCTCGATGCATTCCCACGTCGGTTGTTAGGAAATATTCTCTGAGACTGCATATCACGATTGTGGAGTGTCTTAGCGTTTAAAAAGCCTCGACCTCCACATTTTCGCGGGATATACAGCCTCATAACCGATGACCGTGGGTGATGCAATCGATTTGCAGTCAGCAGTGTACGGACTCTCCTATCCAGGGCGTCGAGTTCGGTTTGAGTCCATTTGAGTATGCCGAAAGAGTACATCAATACCGGCATGACCCAACCGTTGAAAGCGCGCACCCTGTTTCCGCCTGATAGAAGACTATTAAGTACTTTTTTCAGGCGGCCAAGGAAGCGTTCCTTCAACGATTGCTTCATGTCAATAACATTGATACCCAACGCTTCCGACATACCCAAATACTTATAGGTTTCGGATGCGGAGAGGGCTCTAAGGTTTATGGAACTCGTGAGTTGGGTTCCCACGGATTCCATAATCTCTCCTCGCTTTACATGCATGACCGCACATTTGTCCACACCAAATTCCATCCTGATGGAGCTACTGAAAGTTTCAGTAATTTTCAGTAGCTCCTTCAGTTGTGAATCGGTGTGAGCAAAAAGTTTCAGGTCATCCATGTAGAGGAGGTGCGATATAACCTGACCACCTCTCCTCAATCGATAGCCTAGACCTGAATCTTCCAATAGTGTGCTTAGAGGATTCAGTGCTAAGCAAAACCAAAGTGGATTCAAACTATCGCCCTGAAATATACCTCGCTCGATCCTTATCGGTTCGCTATTCCTCTGAATATTTCGACATCCTGGATAGCGAAGGACTGTCCTCCATGTCCTCATACACGTCATCAGGAAGGTGCGTAGAGTTGCATCCACTTTATACAACTCCAGCACCTGCATGAGCCATGTATGTGGCACTGAGTCATAGGCCTTCTTATAATCTATCCAACATGTCGACAGATCCTTTCGGGAACGACGAACCTGTTGGCTAATGGCCATATCAATGAGGAGTAGCCCCTTAGTACCGCGGGACCCGCTCCTACATCCATTTTGAGAGGCAGACATGATGGAGTTGCTGTCAATATGCGTGTTAATTTTAGATTTCAAAATGGATGTAAGAACTTTATAGACCGTCGGTAAACACGTGATCGGCCTATAATTTTTGGGTTCCGCGGTGCTACCTGATTTATGGAGCAGGTGGGTTACTCCAGTTGTTAGAAACTGGGGTAGCGAACCAGACTCTAAAGCAGTCTGGAATTGAGATGCCAAGCGAGCGTGCGACCTGGAAAACCATTTGATCCAAAAGTTGTGCAGCCCATCCGGCCCTGGAGACTTCCAATTAGGCAACGGACGGACTACACGAGCTACATCTTGGGGGCAGATGGTAATAGCCACCATTTCTGGTACTGGATCGCAGGCTCGCTCAACAACCCGAGTCCAACTACCTTCGGTGTGACTGACAGGCACCGACCAGATATTGCGCCAGAATGAACACGTGGCATCATCATCCGGTAGGCACGTGTCAGTGACACCTTGGTCTGATCGCTCCCAAGCTCTATAGACCCGCCTTTCATCGCTTTGGAAATTGCGACTCTGAGAATACCGCTCAACTCTTCGCTTGTACCGACGAATACGGTTTGCCCATGCATAAATCTTCTGCTTAAAAAAGTCGATGCGCTCTGTGACGCGGAACAAATAGTCTCGAGTACTAGTATCAGTCCCCGAGAACGCCCGCCTCACAAAGCGCATCACTCTAGGGCGTGTATTGCCCTCCCTGAAGCTAGTTAGCTTGCCAATGAGTGCTCTAGTCTCTCCGATACGACGCTCAATCCTGCACTGCCAAGCTGGTACAGCTGATTTTGGTCGTGTGGCTCTGTCACTGTCTGGGAATTTGACATGAGCCACACGACATATCGAAACAGCTCAGTCAGATCTTTGCTGTCCTTTAAATAATAAGACAGCTGAGAGTCTAGAGCACACACCAGCGCCTTGTTTTTTTTATGCATGGGCAATCGAGGTAAACGAGGTCTAAGTTCAGACGGAGTAGAGCGGTACTCACAGAAAGCATCCTCCAAAGCGCTCCTGAATTTTTCAATGCACTGGGGACTCACGGATATAGCCCTATCATCATCCTCTTCATCAACGTGGTTGGGTCGCGGTGAAACACTGTTAAGTTGTACCGCGACCAATGACGAAGCAGGCGTAACATGACTATTCCGTGACTCGAGGCGTAGGCGATCAAGTACCACATCATCCAGCATATGGTTACGCTGGATGACCCGCACCTGATCCGACAGTCGTTCCGCCGACACGTTGACAGCTGGCTCAAGCACCTGAAACAGAGAGAGCATTCGAACACGGTACGCGGTCAGATTGTTTCCTCCCTCTGTAGCCCCATAGTATGAGCGCATGACGTTTTCATTGATGGATTGTGTCCATCTCATGCGCTGCACACTTCCGCCGGGAGCTGGGACCCTGTCAGAAGCCGATGGGCCTCGAGGTCCTAAACGGTCCGGCGGCCGGCGTCCTCCCCGTCGGCGAGCAGGTGGTGGCGTCGTCGGCGGAGGGAAGTACTCGTCGCACGAGCTTGACGTAACTGCCGCGGCCGGGGTTGTCACAGCGCTTGCAGTGGCGCTGGAGACCGGCGGCGGCGAGGCGGAGCCGAGCAACGAGTCTGGAGATGGTGGGCGTGCACGTCGAGCGGCAGATCTTGTCAACATTTCATAACACTGTTTTGTAAAGTTGTGTTCGAGGTGACATGACAGATGTCACCTCCAATGATTCTGTATTTTTATCATTGTAGATAAATTTATATACTTTTTATATAGTTTTTTAAATTGTTTCAGCTTTTGGTTTTGGTTTTGGTTAAATATTGCACAGTATAGAGATGAAAACTGATATAAAATATTATTCCTTATATTGATGAAAAAATTATTATGATTATTTTTATTCCGATATTCCACTAAACATATAAAAAAGGTCTCAGATTCCACGAGTACCGGTACTTTGCTTGTCACCATGGGTAAAGCCTTTTTTTGTTTGAGGATGGGTAATCATCAAATCATCTCTCCCGCTCTGGGCGGAGTGAAAGTGCGTTTCAGACTTTTACTGACTAAAAATCACCCGTGGTCCTTCACTTGTCGGTGCGCTAGGGACCACGGTATCTCATCCGAACAACTAACCGCCCGCAAGCCTGCGCCTGTGATGTTCGGAAGTACGATGATGACTCCCGACCTTGACGGCAGGTCCTGCGGCAGCGAGACTCGCGAGGGCGCTGAGATTCCCGCTCCCTCACGTGCTCCGCTTCCTCCTTTGCTAGCATCACTGCTTCGCAGAAGGAGGTAACGACCTGCCATGCACTCTCGCTCCGGACCATGGCCTGGTCCAGGGTCGGACGCGAGAGATCGCCGCTGCCGATCGCCGACCGCCACGAGGACACGACGACTTCCACTCAAGCTGGGCAGACCTCCACCATATACTCCACCGTGTCCTCAAGGCAATCCTCCCAGTGGTGACACCCTGGCGTTTCTTCCCGCCTTCTCCGGAACAGGAGCTCTCACGGGAAAAGGCTTAACTGCGTGTTCTCAAGAGAGTTTAAGCCTGGTTACTATTAGCTTGTGTCATCCCACTACTAGGAAAAGGTGCTTGCAATCTAGGGTTAATGCGGACCACTGATAGCTTTCTCCAAACCATTGGTATCTTTCTCGGTGTCTGCCCCGATGTCTTTTGGTAGCTCTATGACAAATCTGTGATAGCCCACAGTCATATGTGTGCGGCAAACCTGGCCAATGCAGTTCCACATCAACAACTTTTTTATATGCTCGTTATTATTATGAATAAAATTTAATTAATCACACTTTAAAATAGTTTATAATTTGAATGTATGAGTATGAAACTATGTGCTAGAAGTATGTCTGTAATAAAAGTATTATTATTTTTAATAATCTTTTACATATTTATCTCGGGACCGTATGGTGCCGGACCTTTGGAAGGCATATAAGGGCGACGAAGTCAACACACATGCATGTTAGACGTTTTCAATGAAATGAGGCACCAAATGACGATTATTCCTATTCGTACTAAACAAATGCACCTAAGGACAATCCTCGGTGGATGCAGAAAAGGCTCAGCGCAAGGTCCGGCACGGAGGCAGCGCAAAGGGCTAAATGGGCAGTATAACTAGCAAACTGGGATTTTTAGCAGGCAGTAAACCCCTGGATGGGCAATACAACCTGCAGACTGAGATATTTAGCACAGTAAATAAGATTATTTTATTATATAAGCTTCGACAAGGTCATCTCGGACACATAAAATCGTATGCATTGGTATTGGCGCACAATCGTTCAACGCATTACGATCTGATGAACTCAAAATACAAGTTTGATAAGTTTGTGGCTAATTTTACATAAAATTAGTATTCATGGCGTTATTTTTAGCAATAATTCTGCAATACCTAGCGTATATACATTAGCATATATTGATAATTATGTCTAGATTTGTTCACTGCGAAGTGACTTCAGAGGTTATAGTCTCGGTCTCCTCATTATACTATATATAACAACTAGCTGACCCGGCGAACTTTGTTCCGCCGTAAATGCAACATGATCACATTTTTTTACTTTTTAGGTAGGTTAATATTATTGTAAATAAAAAAAAATATTATTAGTCAATGCATCTTTATTTGCCAGCACAATCCTGGCGGTTCTCCGGAAAACTTTAATGCGCCACAATACTCGCAAACAATGTCCATTGGCGCAATACGAACGCTAGTATGCAAGCAGTAATGAGTGGTGAAAAATCGTATTGAAACGCTGCCCGATTCTAATCAGTATAAAAACTTTTTTACAAAAAAACAACCGACTTCCAAAAACCACTACAAAGTGAAAAATAACTAATTTCGGAAGTCGGTGTCTTTGGTTTTGTATATTCGTTTTTTTGACACCGACTTCCGAAATTAGTTATTTTTCACTTTGTAGTGGTTTTTGGAAGTCGGTTGTTTTTTTGTAAAAAAGTTTTTATTTTACACTTTTTAGTTGTTGAAAGTACTATTTATTCAGTTGCATCCGGTCAGACTGCAAGCTGACGCAAATATAGTTGGGAAACGACGTAATTTTGTTTACTTTAATTTTTACCCGTAAGTATTCCCTCAGCTGCCTTGGTCTTCATCATCAAATTTACTGCAGACCATTATTTTAACCCAATGGGTGCAAGGGTCTCATCAATATAAATGAATGAAGTCCAACCACAAAGTAGCTACTGTAAACCGTTGAGGAGTTCCCGGAACTGGCCTTTGTCTTCATCATCAGAGCTCTTATGACAGTCACAACCCATCTAGGTGTAAAGTTCTTATCAATACAAATTAATAGAGCCCAAACACAAGGTAGCTGCTGTGAATTGTTGAGGAGTTCCTTCGACTGTCTCCCGGCTCCATCATCAGATCTCCTCCAAACCTTTATTAAATTGTAGTGCTTTAAAATACTTAATGAAAATGCTAAGAAATGCACAAGTCGCCCCTGCAATTTTTGAAAGTTCCCCTTGTTTTCTCTGGTCTTCCACCATCAAACCCTGATATCCTTATCATGGGACCATCTTGGGAACGTCTTCTTTCCAACAGAAAAAGAATTATCAAAATCGGTTCATAAACGACGAAGTTATGCGCGAACAAAAATAAAAAAAAAGCATATATACGGTCGAATTGAGTAACCTCCTCCTTTTTGAAGTCGGTTAATAATATAATGAATTTTTTTCTTGTGCTTCGTAAATTATCTAGCTGTTGATCTCTGAAGTTTGCTCGACGATTTCGTATTGCCAACCGAGCGGTTACACGGGCTGGCTCCCTTTGTCCTGGTGAGTGAGAAGCATGAAGTCGAGCCATATTAAGGCAGCGCTCTTCACGTGCAATTTCTTGCTCTTCTTCAGTTTTTTGTTTTGTATGGGAAATCATCAAATGACCTCTCCCGCTCTGGGCGGAGTGGAAGGGCAGACTTTTATTGACTAAAACCTTCCCGTGATCCGTCACTTGCCAGTACAACGGCCGGTGTCACGGTTTCTTTTTTAACCAACGCGTTATCCTGGCCCAGGAGGCTTTGGTCCTCGTGGACCCCGTCACGGTGTGCTGACATCTCTTTGAGGCGCACGTGAAACACAATGCGCCGTCAACCCGGGCCTGGTTCTTACGAGGCGGCGAGCTGCTTGTCGCTCGCCGCCCGCAAGCCCTCGCCTACGGTGGCCTGGAGTCTGATGTTGTCTCTCGACCAGGGCGCTTCCTGCGGCGGTGTGAGGCGTGAGGGCACTGGGAGTCCCGCTCCCTCACGCTCTCCGCCTCCTTCTTTGCCAGCATCACTGCTGCGCAGAAGGAGGTGAAAGCCTGCCATGCACTCTCGCTCTGGACCATGGCCTGGACCAAGGTCTGACGCGATAGATCGCCGCCGATCGCCGCTACGAGGACACGGCGGTGCTCTACCCAAGCCGGGCAGGCCTCCACCGTATGCTCCACCGTGTCCTCAGGGCGATGCACACAGTGGTCACCCTGGCGTTTCCTCCCGCCTTATACGGAACAGGAACCTCCCGAAACAGCCGTTTCCGGTGAGGACCTACGTCAGAAGGAAGGTGAGGGCGCCGTGGCTCAAGTCCTCAAGCTACTCCTCATAGAGGGGACGTACCGCCGCTATTGTGGCGTGCCCAGCACTCGGTTGCGACAATCGCATTCTCCATGTAGCCATGAGATCCCGCCGGAGCTCTGTCCACCGTACCGCGATTTCTCGCGAAAGCGGAGTTATGCCCCGGCGTTTTGCCTCCTCTCGCCACTCCCACATGTGGACAAGGGCTTTGGCCTACAGATCCCATGGCGGCAAGGAGTGCAAAGAGTCAGTGCAAACGCGGAGTAAATGTAATTATTTACGACATCACATTAGAAACCTAAAAAATAATAGTATTTCTCCACAATTTAATGGATATTATTATACATATAAACCTTCATCTTTAATTACTCTATCTATTAAAAGAAAACGCATTAAAACATTGTGGGTCGTGACTTTGATAGTCTATCTATCAAAGAAGGAAGGTGAGGGCGCCGTGGCTCCACTCCTCAAGCTACTCCTCATAGAGGGGACGTACCGCCGCTATTGTGGCGTGCCCAGCACTCGGTTGCGACAATCGCATTCTCCATGTAGCCATGAGATCCCGCCGGAGCTCTGTCCACCGTACCGCGAATAAGTGCCGTACCGTACCGTAATGCGTAAGTAATCAACTTTCACAATCCATCAACGAGAACATCATGCGCTCATACTATGCTCATAAATAATTTAATAAGTTTGTTTCTCTGTATTTGCTATGTACTCGTCATCATCATCACGCTAAAGCAGTCCACTGCTGGATATAGGCCTCTCTTATTGCACGCCTTTCAATTCGAATTCCATGTTATGTTATATTGTTTACAATGTATTCTACAGGATCAAACAGTGTCTATTACATGTGAGTCGCAGTAACTCTCATGGCAAACTGAGAAGACATAGAAAAAAGACCCCTAAAGGAGCAATAAAAATAATAAGCTCCATAATTGGAGTAAAAAAGAAAATCTCTGAATATCCTATATCTCTCATATACCTCTCTACTTACTAGTTTAATTAAACTAACCAAATGAATGTTGAAAACAGTAGCCAATACAAGATATACCTACAATATGTACAATGTACATTCATGCCCTTAATGCTTGTTAATATCCATACTAATATTATAAATGCGAAAGTAACTCTGTCTGTCTGTCTGTCTGTCTGTCTGTTACGCTTTCCCGCTTAAACCTCTCAACCGATTTTGATGAAATTTGGCACAGACAATCTTTAGACCCTGAGAAAGAACATAGGCTACCTTTTATCCCGGAAAAATTGATGTTCCCGAGGGAAATCTAAAAAGCGCGATATAACCGAACTCCACGCAGGCGAAGCCGCGGGCGGAAAGCTAGTTAATTTTATATTTTAGAAATGTATGTATGTTCTTGTCTATTTCATATTACTTATTTCTGCCCTTGCAACGGGGTTATAATGTATTTTATCCATACTAATATTATAAATGCGAAAGTAATTCTGTCTGTCTGTCTGTCGGTCTGTCTGTCTGTCTGTCTGTCTGTCTGTCTGTCTGTTACTCTTTCCCGCCTAAACCTCTCAACCGATTTTGATGAAATTTGGCACAGACAATCTTTAAACCCTGAGAAAGAACATAGGCTACCTTTTATCCCGAAAAAAAATTGATATTCCCGAGGGAAATCTAAAAAGCGCGATATAACCGACCTCCACGCGGGCGAAGCCGCGGGCGGAAAGCTAGTCAACTATATAGTATTTGTTTGTTTACAGGTGCAAGTTTGAATGCTCTTATGAAAGTCGCCCATCACCTACCATTTAACCTGATGCAAAGACGGGGAGTATGGTGACGGAGAAGCTCAACTACATGTTTAAAGATGAGGAATGCGAGTGGCATGAGATATAATTGGAAAACTTAAAATAAAGAATTTATAGCAAATATTTAGCGTTATTACTTATTATATTACACATTAAAATAAATCGTTTCTACAAAATGACTCTTGTTATTTGTGCGACTGCCATAATATGGCTTTTCTTTCGTTCTGGGCCTTGGAGCTGCCGCCCTAAGTTGTCACATGGGATAACACACTAAATAAGCACTATTTGCCATGAACTTATTCTCTTCAAACCTCCTGAGCCTCCTAATTGAGCATACCTTATTAATCCTATATCCAATTAATATATCTTTTCATTCACAAGTTAAGACTTAGGTATTAAAACGCATTTTAAGAACCCAAATAATTAGGATATTGCGGTTGTGTGTTACTCCAGAACAGCACAATCACACATTTATAATAACTTATTTATATGAAAAAAGTGTGCTCACACAGCCTGTTACTATAAATACAATTTAGCCATAAATCGATCAAAAATTTAATTTTCACCACTTCTTGAGAAAATCTGTACCTCTTTATAAAGGATTCGCGGTTATAAGGGACACGTAAAGATCTTAGAGGAACTAAGTTCAATCTTCTACTAAAATTATCGTTAAATAAATTATCTTAATGGTCTATATCTTCAAATACATCCATTTTGATTTTAAATATTAATAATAAAAACAATATTTGAAGTCGACATTGTAGCTAGAAGTAAATAGAACAAAAATCAAAAATGACATGACAATGCCAATATAATAGGGTAATGAGGTAATCTATGCTCAAGCGTGGTCCCGACCACACTTGAGTGATGATCAATGCTTAAGTATGATTGACGAACTAAGCAACGTTCTAAAATAAAGTTCAACTCAGCTGATCTATGATCAACGAATCTATGCTTGAGGGTCGTTCTAAAATCAAAACTCGATTCAAAACTAGTTTTAAGTAGGGATCAATGCTTGAGTAACGTTCTGTAATACGGACCAAGAATGATATTTCGCATCCAGGGTATGACTCACTATTGCAGCCATTAATGGAATACTTTTTACCCGACTAAGGCAAAGCAAAAGGAGGGTTATGATTTTGACAGGCTATGTATGTATGTATGTATGTATGTATGTTCATCTGTTCCCTCGTAACTTCTAAACTACTTATCAGAATTCGACAAATGACATATCATTAGAAGCGTCTTAATTGTCCGCTGGTTATAGGCTATATGGGGTTTCACAAAATCTAATGTGGCGCCCTCTAGCGGACAAAACATACAGAGTAAAAAATAAAGTTAAGATAAATATGCCGTGTTTGGTATCATTTGAAAGCGCTTTACTTGTAAATTTTGAATATATATATATTGCTAGCATTTGCTTGTGACTTTACCTGTATTCATGGGCTGGTTGCATATAATTCACATCTTTTCGTTCATAGCTTCTTTACTACTTATCAGAATGAGACCACTGCAGTACCATTAGAAGGGCCTTGATATTCTGTTAGTTATGAGCTATAAAGCTTGTCACCAAATTTAGTATTGCGCCCTCTAGCGGACAAAAAGTTCTATGTTAATATAAAATTAAAATAAATATACCGTGTTTGGTATCACGTGAAAGAGCTTCACGAGTACTTTATGCTTGTACATAATTACAAGAATGATTTAATGATGGTAAATATGAGCGATAAGAGTAAAGCGCGGATCACGGGAACTGTGAATCGTAGAGCAGTGTGAACATTAATAGAATATGTAATGCACTAATGAAAGAGCTTCACGAGTACTTTATGCTTGTACATAATTAAAAAAATACGCGGTGAAGGCGGAAACAGTTTGATAACTGGCTAAAACTCCCATAAAAATGTCATCATCATCATCCCAGTGTTAATCCCAGTCGCATCCGAAGCCTTTTCAGCTTTGGAGTCTGGGGTCCGCGTTTTACCAGTTCAACTGCTGATATGGCTGATATGGGTACTCTTGGGTCCCACCACCATCTTTGGGACCCAAGTCAACCCCACCTGCCAGACGGTGCACCTGCTGACTAACGAACGCGGCGCTGACGCCGGCTTTCCATTCTGGGTTTAGTGGTCAGATGGCAGTCGCACTTATAATTAGCCAAATAAGCCAATCTAAAATGGACAGGAATTTAAGAGGACATGTAACGGCTAGGGCGCCGTCACAAAACGGCGCGCAGGGGCCTCGCCCGACTCCTGTGACCTGTGGGCTACCGTATCAGAGGCGGACACAGCTGAAGAAGCGAGCCCAAAGCAAGAAAATCCGTTCCGCGTCGTGGAACGTTGGCACGCTAACTGGAAGCGCGAGAGAATTGGCCGAGACTCTCCACAGGCGGAGGGTGGCCGAGGCGTTCCTGCAGGAGACTCGGTGGAAAGGCAGCAGATCCCGGATTATTGCGAATGGCTACAAGCTGATCTACACGGGTGCACCTAGTGGGAGAAGTGGGGTCGCTGTGGTGTTGTCTGGCGAGCTCTAGGATGACGTCTTGGAGGTTAATCGCATCAGTGATCGGTTGATGTCGTTGCGGGTGCTTGTCAATGGGGTTATAACCCACTTGATAAATGCCCACGCTCCGCAGATGTACGTTGAAGCTCGAAGGATTGCTTCGCGGGATCCCTTTATCCCTGGGAGTCGTCCTGGGTGGGGATTTGAACGGTCATGTGGGTGAGTAGTGTGACGGGTTTGATCGTGTTCACGGTTTCTTTGGGTACGGTAGCCGCAACGCGGAAGGGAACAATATTCTCCGAACGTGTGCGGCCGCTGACCTTGCAATCGTGAACACCTACTTCAAAAAGAAACCGGAGCACCTTGTCACCTACCGGAGCGGACGGAGTGCTACCCAGATCGACTTTCTAGAGTTAGTAGAAAGTCGATCTGGTTAGCACTCCGTCCGTCAGTTGGCTACTTTGCCGATATGGTGACTCCTAGTTAAGGAGGCACCACATCGGCAAAGTAGCCAACTGCAAAGTCATACCCGGTGAGAGTCTCACTGCACCGGCGACTTTGATTGCGACGTCAGGGCACGTATTACCGCAGCTTGGACAAAATGGCGTGAGGTGACAGGTGTCATTTGTGACCCTAAAATGCCGGTTAAGCTTAAGGGGCAGGTATATAAGCCCATCATTAGACCTGTTCTCCTGTATGGCAGTGAGGCGTGGCTTGTGCTTGAGCGACACAAGCAGGAGCTGCGTGTCATGGAGATGAATATGCTGCGGTGGATGTGTGGAGTTACGCGGAATGACCGCATCAGGAACTCCCGCATCCGTGGCGGTCTTCGTGTCCGTGACATAGCGGACAAACTGCAGGAGGGTCGCCTACGTTCGGTCACGTCTTACGAAAACCGGCATGTTACGTGGGTCACAAATGTCTTGCCATGGCGCCTCCGCCGGGCCGGAACAAGCAACCAAAAAAGAGCTGGCTTGACGTTGTAAGAAATGACATGCGTGCCAACAATCTCACACCACAGGATGCTAAAGATGGCGCGAAATGAATGAAATTGAGCAATAAAGCGGACCCCCGGCTCCAACGCGAAAGCCGCGGATGCAACCAGGATAAACGCTGAGATGATGATGATGATGAACTGCTGATATGGTTAAACTTCGACATTTTCCGTGAAGCGACTGCCGTCTGACCTCCACAACTTTAAGGCGACATCGAAGCATTGCAGTTAGACCAATTGTTGGACTTTTGAGGGCTCCAACAACCCGTAACGACTGCCACTAGATGTTCGTATGGCAACCAGAAAACATTCCCATAAAAATGTCCTCTGCACTATATACCTTCGGGCTTATGTTGTTATATGTGCGTGTAGATGTAATATCACAAGTACCTAGTTTTTACCCGACTACGGCAAAGCAAAAGGAGGGTTATGATTTTGACAGGCTATGTATGTATGTATGTATGTATGTATGTAATGTATGTATGTATGTTCATCTGTTCCCTCGTAACTTATAAACTACTTATCAGAATTCGACAAATGACATATCATTAGAAGCGTCTTAATTGTCCGCTGGTTATAGGCTATATGGAATTTCACAAAATCTAATGTGACGCCCTCTAGCGGACAAAACATACAGAGTAAAAAAATAAAGTTAAGATAAATATGCCGTGTTTGGTATCATTTGATAGCGCTTTACTTGTACATTTTGAATATATATATATTACTAGCATTTGCTTGTGACTTTACCTGTATTCATGGGCTGATTGCATATAATTCACATCTTTTCGTTCATAGCTTCTTTACTACTTATCAGAATAAGACCACTGCAGTACCATTAGAAGGGCCTTGATATTCTGTTGGTTATGAGCTATAAAGCTTGTCACTAAATTTAGTATTGCGCCCTCTAGCGGACAAAAAGTTATATGTCAATATAAAATTAAAATAAATATACCGTATTTGGTATCACTTGAAAGAGCTTCACGAGTACTTTATGCTTGTACATAATCCCGAGTAATGCTTCGTAGAAATTTGAATGTAAACCAGGGTTTGGTAAACGGAGCGATGGGAGTGGTGAAGGCCTTCGAATGGCCTGCTCTTCGGCGCGATCAGTTGGAACAGGGAGAACAGCCAAGCGCTGTCCTCATACAATTTGACGATGCATCCATAAAAGCAGATATTAACGGACTTATCAGTATCGAGCCTTGCCTCACTGAATTTGACGGCTTAAGGGGGTCTGGGAAAATTCAGCGTAAAATGCTCCCGCTGATTATTTCTTGGGGTTGTACTGTACATAATGTACAAGGTTGTACTCTAGATAAAGCAGTTATCGATCTAGGAAAGTCATTGTTTGCTAAAGGACAGGCCTATGTCGCTCTCAGTAGAGTCAAAACCATAGAGGGATTGTTTATAAGTGCCTTGGGTCATAATAAATTACTTAAAAATCCACATGACAGTCGATCGTTAGCAGAATTACATAGATTAAGAAATCTTCCCAGGTCCTCTCAATATATGAAACATCCAATCTATTAATACTTACTAACGACCTCATCCACTAATTCATGACCCACTCGGTGCCATCGACGCAAATGTGCGTCGCTACTATGAAATACTGGGAGCTTCATACGGGGAAACCGTTGCTATAGGATGAAGGATCTGATGCTGAGGCACTGGATGTGTCGACGAAAAGTGTGCCTACAAATGCCGGCTATAACTTAACTGACTTTCGACAGCTAAACGAACAGGTTATAGATCTTCGTTTGGAACTTGCTACAGCCCATGACGAAATAACAAACCTCAACTACGAATGCAACAACCTTAAGCAAAAATTGGAATACAACCAAAAGCAAATACATCTCCTCAAAAAAGTGTCAAGTGAATCTTTGACAATGAACCCAGTGTACACGCCATTCACACCTCGAAACAAGGTTTCCACACCGCTGCTAAATAAGCTAACAAATGTTAAGATACGCTTATCCCGTAGCCAAATGAATCACTCGGCAATAATAACGAATACTGAAACACCTAAAACTCATGTTAACAGTATTCCACAACGGTTAGTCAAACAAATGTCGGATAGTATCGGAAAAGATATATTATCAACAAAAAACTGTAACAACTCTGAGCAAATACGTTTCAAGAACTCGCCTAGCCAATTGACCTGGACCCTACCCACCATAGTTGGAAATGACTACGAACAAAAATCAATGAAATCTAAAGGCTTAACTAAAGAGGTAAATAAAAATACAGAAAATAACAACATTGAACAAAGAAGAATGATTTACATCATTGGGGATGAACAAGCACAAAATCTTGCTGAAAAAATGCTTAAAAATAGGCAAGGAAAATGGAATGATGACTATGGCGTCTTCGGAATGGTAAAATCATCCGCCGATAGCAGCGAAATACTAAGGACGTGTGAAAATATGTCAACAAATGTCAAACAAAAAGATATTGTAGTACTATGTTTTGGTATATGGGACAACAATGTATACAAATATATGTCAAACCTATGTAATATAATGTACTTATTTCGAAAGCAAAAGGTCTTCATAACAAATGTACAATACAACCCATATCTTAATGAATACATGCTTAATAAACAGTTGCATCTGATTGTAAAAAATTATAGTAACTGTAAATTAATCCACCTGACTAATATAAATGTATTTATGAATAAAAATAATTATTTTACGACTATGTTAAGTGCTAAGATTAGTTTAGAAATAGATTCTATGACCTACAATGAAAAATTTTTGACTTTTCCGAATAAAACTAAATATCAATTACAGTCCGACGTTTGCATTGAAAATAAGCCGTCCCGGTCAAAAATGCCAGAAAATAATAAAAAGGGTACCATTCTACACTATTTCAACCCTAAAAACCAAGCGCAACCCAATGTCAAACCAAAAATGCCATTTAAAAAAGGAACTATCCCTTATCTGTTCCATAAAATGAATGCTAATCAGTCAAGTGTCAAAGAAACGTCCCGTAAATCAAATACGCCATTTTTTCGTTCCTCACAATAAATCCAGTCTGATACTGTTTCATCAAAACATTGCAGGTATTTTAAATAAGGTAGACGAAATAACGGTGGTAGTTAGTGAATTCTCTTTAAATTCTAAGGAAATTGATGTCATTTGTCTAAGTGAATCTTTCATTAAAAGTAAATCGGAATCACTTTTAAAGATTCCTGGTTACAAACTAGTTGCATCATACTGTCGAAATACTAAACGAGGTGGTACATGCATTCTTGTTAAGAATGACATGACCTGTATTAAATTAGATAAGTTTACAAATGACATTGCATGTAATTTTAATTTTGAATGTACGGGAATAGAATTAACAACGAATCAAATCATCATTATTTGCATTTATAGAACACCAAATAGCAACCCAAAAGTTTTTCTAGAAAAATTAGAAATGTTACTGACTAGAATCACAAAGAAATCTAAAAAGATAATTATTTGTGGTGATTGGAATTTAGATATAATTAAACCAAGTAAAAGTTGTCAAGAACTCTTAGGGTTACTAAAAAATTTCAATATTAAATTGCATATAAAAACACCAACACGCAAACAGTCATGTTTAGATTTATTTGCAAGCAATTTCGGACAAGCTAAAGGTGAAGTTCATCACCTGGCTCTGTCTGATCATGAAACAGGACAAACCCTGACTGTGACGACTAATAAACCCAAATCTGTGCTAAGTTGGTTTGAGTATAAAAGAGACTATCATGAAGACAACATACAAAAGTTCTGTGAATGTATTTCTGCACTTTCATTCTCTGACGTCTATAGTATGGATAATATGGAAGATGCATTTAGGGTATTTCATGAAATATTACAACTGTTTTTTAAACTATGTTTTCCCATTCAAAAGGTAAAAAGGTCGACCGGAAGAAGTAATACTCTATGGCTGACAAAAGGTCTAAAAAAATCATGTATACGGAAACGCTATTTACATTTAAAAACTATTTATAATAAAACAAACAAAAACAAATTAACAAAAACGTATAAAAAATATAGTGGCATACTTAAACGTTGTATTAACAAATCTCAACAAATACACAACAAAAAATATATAGAGAACATGAAAAACAAATGCAAGGCTACTTGGGAGATTATCAATAAAAAAATTGGTGACGTACGAACAAATATTGACATAGAACAAATTGTAACAAAAACCAACAACGTAATTGACCCTCAAAATATTTGTAACATGTTTAATAATTACTATATCCAATTGACAAATAATAATGAATTCACTTATAATATAGACGCTATAAATAGAACTATGGACATTAATCAGAATAATTCTATATTCCTAAATCCTACTGATGCAGTAGAAGTGTTCAGGATAATACAAAACCTAAATAATACTGCGTCTGTCGGTTTTGACGAAATAAGCACCAAAATTATAAAAGCTTCTGCTAAGAACTTATGTGAACCACTGAGCTACTTAATTAATATGTCGTTCTTAGAAGGTAAATTCCCAAGCACACTCAAGAATTCAATAGTTAAACCAATTTTTAAGAATGGTGATAAATCTGACATGGCGAACTATAGACCTATAACCCTAATTCCAATAATATCGAAGATAGTTGAAAAAACAATGCTAAAAAGGCTATATGACTATGTGGACAAGCATAATTTGCTGAAACGAGAACAATTTGGATTTAGAAAAAATAGCACCACATCTTTAGCTTGTTTTAATTTAATAAAAATAATAACCGAGGCTATGAATGATAACATACCTGTAGTAGCAATCTTTTTAGACATGAGTAAGGCCTTTGACTTTGTTGACCATAAACTATTACTAACCAAAGCAGATAAATATGGATTAAGGGGCCAGGCGAATGACTGGCTTAAATCATACTTAAGTGAAAGACGTCAATGTGTGCAGATATCAAAAGTAATTGATGGAAACAAAATAGATTATACATCCAACTATAAGACAAATGCTGTTGGAGTACCCCAAGGCAGCGTGATGGGATCATTCTTATTTTTGCTCTATATTAATGACCTTCCCAACGCAACTCGCCACGAAACAATCTTATTTGCTGACGATACGACACTAATAATAAAATGTAATGACAAAAATAGGTTGGAACAGGAAATTAATGAAGCAATAAAAGATATAATAAGTTGGCTTAATAACAACAATTTAAAGATCAATATAAATAAAACAAAACTAATTCAATTTCAAACTTATAAATCAAACTTTCATAGTCTTAATATAAAATATGACGACAGAGTCATAGAGCAAGTAGTAGAAACAAAATTCTTGGGCATAATAGTGGATCAAAACTGCAATTGGAAATCACACATCAATTACGTATGTGATAAGTTAGACAAATTCGTATACGCAATAAAACGTCTTCGATCAACAGTGTCTGTAGCCGCAGCAGTCACTGCATATTACGGATACGTATCATCTGTGTTGTCATATGGTCTGATACTATGGGGCAATTCAGTTGAGGTTCTGATGGCATTTCGGGTACAAAAGAAGTGTGTTAGGGCAATATCTGGCGTCTGGTTTTTGGACAGCTGCAAACCTTTATTTAAAAAACTAGGCATTTTACCATTGCCCTGCATGTACATTAAGGAACTGTGTATGTTAGTAAGACAAAATCCTCACTATTTTCGCATGCAAACAGAAGTGAGCAAAAAAAAGGCTTCAGCTCGAAATAAGTACAAACACGAATTAAATGTACCTCAGTGTAGATTACAAATATTTAGAAGAAATGTATATGTCAGTGCTATTCAGGTATATAACAAGTTACCTAACTCATTTAAGGAACTTCCTATCTCAATGTTCAAGAAAAAGCTGACAAGTTGGTTATTGGATAATTGTTTTTATGACATTGGCGAATACATGGAATATTGTAAAAATTCAAGATGACATATTATATTTACTATTATTATTTTAATTTCTGACGTTATCACAATCTGACATTTTCTTAATATTTTGATAATTTTTTTTTTGTAGTATTTGCAATCATATTGGTAACTCATGTAATATGACAGCATAAATTTCAATGAATTATAATGTATTATAAAATTAAATATTTGCACACCATATGTCATGGTAGAATGTAATTGGGCCATATTTATATTAAGATCATACTACTTTGTACACCTACATTCTGGCAAATAAAGTATTATTATTATTATTATTATTATTATTATTATTAGGAGCTACGATCCACGTGCTACGAAATAGTAAAATAGGGTATCTCTCCATATTACTATAGGCCGAGGCATAAGTCAAAAGAGATGTCGTATGTTAACTACCTAGTTTTTAGTTCGTCAGTTTAACTTTTGTTAATATTATGCGCCACAAATACACTTTAACACCAAAATAGTACAAATAATAAAAAGTAAAAGAACTAAAACCCAACTACGACAAAAACGACGCTGAAAAAGTATATAAACAAGATTTTCAGAATACTGAACTGAACAAAGTTGCTAATGTAGTTAGTTGCAAGTAAATGGACACAGTAGACTCTACCAAGATGCCTTTGTTGTAAATTGACAATAATGTCATACAATACTATTCTGAAGTATGCAATATTCACTATTTAGATATAAATTTTCGTGTTTGGAAAGGCGTAG
>JADWQK010001401.1:0-17944 GCA_017933935.1 Sesamia nonagrioides
TTTTCAGAACAGCACTAACTCCAGTTGAAAAAATGTATGCGACTGCTTGGCGAGGTACATTACGGCGAATATATCCCCTTTGCAACTTCCTTGCAGACAAGCACTAACTCAAGTTGAAAATTATCCTTGTTGTCCGCTTATCTTCAATCAAATATATGCTAAATCCGACACTATAACCATCAACTACATACACTACAGCTGGCTATAGCGTTTGTCTACATACTCATCAATTTAAAACAATCAACAATCTTATTTAAAAATATATGCGACTGCTTGGCGAGGTACATTATGGCGAATATATCCCCTTTGCAACTTCCTTGCAGACAAGCACCAATTCCAGTTGAAAAATATCGGTGTTGTCCGCTTATCTATAAAAAAAATATTCCAAACCCGACACTATAACCATCAACTACATACACTACAGCATTCTATAGCGTTTGTCTACAAACTAATCAATTTAAAAATAATCAACAATCTTATTGAAAAATGTATGCGACTGCTTGGCGAGGTACATTATCGAAAATATGTCTCCTCTGCAATTACTTTTCAGAACAGCACTAATTTCAGTTGAAAAATATCCTTGTTGTCCGCTTATCTACAATCAAAGATATGCCAAATTATCGATACTATACTCATCAACTAGATAAAAGCTTTCCGTAGAGAAGACTGTACCGATCGTCCCAGAACCCCACTACTGCACACTGAAGGGCTCGGCACCATAACAGCGGTGGTCTCGGCATCCTCAATACTACGTCCGTGCGCTTCAATTCCTGAGAGGCACGCTTTAAAACAATCAACAATCTTATTGAAAAAATGTATGCGACTGCTTGGCGAGGTACATTATGGCGAATATATCCCCTTTGCAACTTCCTTGCAGACAAGCACTAACTCAAGTTAAGAAATATCCTTATTGTCGGCTTATCTACAATCAACGATATGCCAAATTCGACACTATAACCATCAACTACATACACTACAGCTGGCTATAGCGGTTGTCTACATACTCATCAATTTAAAACAATCAACAATCTTATTTAAAAATTTATGCGACTGCTTGGCGAGGTACATTATGGCGAATATATCCCCTTTGCAACTTCCTTGCAGACAAGCACCAATTCCAGTTGAAAAATATCGGTGTTGTCCGCTTATCTTCAATCAAAGATACGCCAAATCCGACACTATAACCAACATCTACATACACTACAGCAGGCTATAGCGTTTGTCTACAAACTAATCAATTTAAAAATAATCAACAATCTTATTGAAAAATGTATGCGACTGCTTGGCGAGGTACATTATGGAAAATATGTCTCCTCTGCAACTACTTTTCAGAACAGCACTAACTGCAGTTGAAAAATATCCTTGTTGTCCGCTTATCTACAATCAAAGATATGCCAAATTATCGATACTATACTCATCAACTAGATAAAAGCTTTCCGTAGAGAAGACTGTACCGATCGTCCCAGAACCCCACTATTGCACACTGAAGGGCTCGGCACCATAACAGCGATGGTCTCGGCATCCTCAAGACTACGTCCGTGCGCTTCAATTGCTGAGAGGCACGCTTTAAAACAATCAACAATCTTATTGAAAAATGTATGCGACTGCTTGGCGAGGTACATTATGGCGAATATATCCCCTTTGCAACTTCCTTGCAGACAAGCACTAACTCAAGTTAAGAAATATCCTTGTTGTCGGCTTATCTACAATCAACGATATGCCAAATCCGACACTATAACCAACAACTACATACACTACAGCTGGCTATAGCGTTTGTCTACAAACTAATCAATTTAAAAATAATCAACAATCTTATTGAAAAATGTATGCGACTGCTTGGCGAGGTACATTATGGAAAATATGTCTCCTCTGCAACTACTTTTCAGAACAGCACTAAATCCAGTTGAAAAAATGTATGCGACTGCTTGGCGAGGTACATTACGGCGAATATATCCCCTTTGCAACTTCCTTGCAGACAAGCACTAACTCAAGTTGAAAATTATCCTTGTTGTCCGCTTATCTTCAATCAAAGATATGCCAAATCCGACACTATAACCAACAACTACATACACTACAGCTGGCTATAGCGTTTGTCTACAAACTAATCAATTTAAAAATAATCAACAATCTTATTGAAAAATGTATGCGACTGCTTGGCGAGGTACATTATGGAAAATATGTCTCCTCTGCAATTACTTTTCAGAACAGCACTAACTCCAGTTGAAAAATATCCTTGTTGTCCGCTTATCTATAATCATAGATATGCCAAATCCGACACTATAACCATCAACTACATACACTACAGCTGGCTATAGCGTTTGTCTACATACTCATCAATTTAAAACATTCAACAATCTTATTTAAAAATGTATGCGACTGCTTGGCGAGGTACATTATGGCGAATATAATATCCCCTTTGCAACTTCCTTGCAGACAAGCACTAATTCCAGTTGAAAAATATCCTTGTTGTCCGCTTATCTTCAATCAAAGATATGCCAAATCCGACACTATAACCAACAACTATATACACTACAGCTGGCTATAGCGTTTGTCTACAAACTAATCAATTTAAAAATAATCAACAATCTTATTGAAAAATGTATGCGACTGCTTGGCGAGGTACATTATGGAAAATATGTCTCCTCTGCAACTACTTTTCAGAACAGCACTAACTCCAGTTGAAAAAATGTATGCGACTGCTTGGCGAGGTACATTACGGCGAATATATCCCCTTTACAACTTCCTTGCAGACAAGCACTAACTCAAGTTGAAAATTATCCTTGTTGTCCGCTTATCTTCAATCAAATATATGCCAAATCCGACACTATAACCATCAACTACATACACTACAGCTGGCTATAGCGTTTGTCTACATACTCATCAATTTAAAACAATCAACAATCTTATTTAAAAATATATGCGACTGCTTGGCGAGGTACATTATGGCGAATATATCCCCTTTGCAACTTCCTTGCAGACAAGCACCAATTCCAGTTGAAAAATATCGGTGTTGTCCGCTTATCTATAAAAAAAATATTCCAAACCCGACACTATAACCATCAACTACATACACTACAGCAGGCTATAGCGTTTGTCTACAAACTAATCAATTTAAAAATAATCAACGATCTTATTGAAAAATGTATGCGACTGCTTGGCGAGGTACATTATGGAAAATATGTCTCCTCTGCAATTACTTTTCAGAACAGCACTAACTCCAGTTGAAAAAATGTATGCGACTGCTTGGCGAGGTACATTACGGCGAATATATCCCCTTTGCAACTTCCTTGCAGACAAGCACTAACTCAAGTTGAAAATTATCCTTGTTGTCCGCTTATTTTCAATCAAATATATGCCTAATTATCGATACTATACTCATCAACTAGATAAAAGCTTTCCGTAGAGAAGACTGTACCGATCGTCCCAGAACCCCACTATTGCACACTGAAGGACTCGGCACCATAACAGCGATGGTCTCGGCATCCTCAAGACTACATCCGTGCGCTTCAATTGCTGAGAGGCACGCTTTAAAATAATCAACAATTTTATTAAAAAATGTATGCGACTGCTTGGCGAGGTACATTATGGCGAATATATCCCATTTGCGACTTCCTTGCAGACAAGCACCAACTCCAGTTAAAAAATATCCTTGTTGTCCGCTTATCTACAATCAACGATATGCCAAATCCGACACTATAACCATCAACTACATACACTACAGCTGGCTATAGCGTTTGTCTACAAACGGATCAATTTAAAACAATCAACAATCTTATTTAAAAATATATGCGACTGCTTGGCGAGGTACATTATGGCGGATATATCCCCTTTGCAACTTCCTTGCAGACAAGCACTAATTCCAGTTGAAAAATATCGATGTTTTCCGCTTATCAATAATCAAAAATATGCCAAATCCGACACTATAACCATCAACTACATACACTACAGCTGGCTATAGCATTTATCTATATACTCATCAATTTAAAACAATCAACAATCTTATTGAAAAATGTATGCGACTTCTTGGCGAGGTACATTATGGCGAATATATCTCTTTTGCAAATTCCTTGCAGACAAGTCCTAACTCCAGTTGATAAATATCCTTGTTGTGCGCTTATCTACAATCAAAGATATGCCAAATCAGACACATTAACCATCAACTACATACACTACAGCTGGCTATAGCGTTTGTCTACATACTCATCAATTTAAAACAATCAACAATCTTATTTAAAAATGTATGCGACTGCTTGGCGAGGTACATTATGGCCAATATATCCCCTTTGCAACTTCCTTGCAGACAAGCACTAACTCCAGTTGAAAAATATCCTTGTTGCCCGCTTATCTACAATTAAAGATATGCCGTCCATTACTATAACCAACAACTACATGCACTACAGCGCAGCTATAGCGTTTGTCTACAAACTAATCAATTTAAAAATAATCAACAATCTTGATGAAAATGTATGCGACTGTGGCCGAGGTACATTATGAAATATGGCTCCTCTGCAACTACTTTCAGAACAGCACTAACTCAGTTGAAAAAATGTATGCGACTGCTTGGCGAGGTACATTACGGCGAATATATCCCCTTTGCAACTTCCTTGCAGACAAGCACTAACTCAAGTTGAAAATTGTCCTTGTTGTCCGCTTATCTTCAATCAAATATATGCCAAATCCGACACTATAACCATCAACTACATACACTACAGCTGGCTATAGCGTTTGTCTACATACTCATCAATTTAAAACAATCAACAATCTTATTTAAAAATATATGCGACTGCTTGGCGAGGTACATTACGGCGAATATATCCCCTTTGCAACTTCCTTGCAGACAAGCACTAACTCAAGTTGAAAAATATCCTTGTTGTCCGCTTATCTTCAATCAAAGATATGCCAAATCCGACACTATAACCAACAACTACATACACTACAGCTGGCTATAGCGTTTGTCTACAAACTAATCAATTTAAAAATAATCAACAATCTTATTGAAAAATGTATGCGACTGCTTGGCGAGGTACATTATGGAAAATATGTCTCCTCTGCAACTACTTTTCAGAACAGCACTAACTCCAGTTGAAAAAATGTATGCGACTGCTTGGCGAGGTACATTACGGCGAATATATCCCCTTTGCAACTTCCTTGCAGACAAGCACTAACTCAAGTTGAAAATTATCCTTGTTGTCCGCTTATCTTCAATCAAATATATGCCAAATCCGACACTATAACCATCAACTACATACACTACAGCTGGCTATAGCGTTTGTCTACATACTCATCAATTTAAAACAATCAACAATCTTATTTAAAAATATATGCGACTGCTTGGCGAGGTACATTATGGCGAATATATCCCCTTTGCAATTTCCTTGCAGACAAGCACCAATTCTAGTTGAAAAATATCGGTGTTGTCCGCTTATCTATAAAAAAAATATTCCAAACCCGACACTATAACCATCAACTACATACACTACAGCAGGCTATAGCGTTTGTCTACAAACTAATCAATTTAAAAACAATCAACGAATCTTATTGAAAAATGTATGCGACTGCTTGGCGAGGTACATTATGGAAAATATGTCTCCTCTGCAATTACTTTTCAGAACAGCACTAACTCCAGTTGAAAAAATGTATGCGACTGCTTGGCGAGGTACATTACGGCGAATATATCCCCTTTGCAACTTCCTTGCAGACAAGCACTAACTCAAGTTGAAAATTATCCTTGTTGTCCGCTTATTTTCAATCAAATATATGCCAAATCCGACACTATAACCAACAACTACATATACTACAGCTGGCTATAGCGTTTGTCTACAAACTAATCAATTTAAAAATAATCAACAATCTTATTGAAATATGTATGCGACTGCTTGGCGAGGTACATTATGGAAAATATGTCTCCTCTGCAACTACTTTTCAGAACAGCACTAACTCCAGTTGAAAAATATCCTTGTTGTCCGCTTATCTACAATCAAAGCTATGCCTAATTATCGATACTATACTCATCAACTAGATAAAAGCTTTCCGTAGAGAAGACTGTACCGATCGTCCCAGAACCCCACTATTGCACACTGAATAACTCGGCACCATAACAGCGATGGTCTCGGCATCCTCAAGACTACATCCGTGCGCTTCAATTGCTGAGAGGCACGCTTTAAAATAATCAACAATTTTATTAAAAAATGTATGCGACTGCTTGGCGAGGTACATTATGGCGAATATATCCCCTTTGCAACTTCCATGCAGACAAGCACTAACTCAAGTTGAAAAATATCCTTGTTGTCCGCTTATCTATAATCATAGATATGCCAAATCCGACACTATAACCATCAACTACATACACTACAGCTGGCTATAGCGTTTGTCTACATACTCATCAATTTAAAACATTCAACAATCTTATTTAAAAATGTATGCGACTGCTTGGCGAGGTACATTATGGCGAATATATCCCCTTTGCAACTTCCTTGCAGACAAGCACTAATTCCAGTTGAAAAATATCCTTGTTTTCCGCTTATCTTCAATCAAAGATATGCCAAATCCGACACTATAACCAACAACTACATACACTACAGCTGGCTATAGCGTTTGTCTACAAACTAATCAATTTAAAAATAATCAACAATCTTATTGAAAAATGTATGCGACTGCTTGGCGAGGTACATTATGGAAAATATGGCTCCTCTGCAACTACTTTTCAGAACAGCACTAACTCCAGTTGAAAAAATGTATGCGACTGCTTGGCGAGGTACATTACGGCGAATATATCCCCTTTGCAACTTCCTTGCAGACAAGCACTAACTCAAGTTGAAAATTATCCTTGTTGTCCGCTTATCTTCAATCAAATATATGCCAAATCCGACACTATAACCATCAACTACATACACTACAGCTGGCTATAGCGTTTGTCTACATACTCATCAATTTAAAACAATCAACAATCTTATTTAAAAATATATGCGACTGCTTGGCGAGGTACATTATGGCGAATATATCCCCTTTGCAACTTCCTTGCAGACAAGCACCAATTCCAGTTGAAAAATATCGGTGTTGTCCGCTTATCTATTAAAAAAATATTCCAAACCCGACACTATAACCATCAACTACATACACTACAGCAGGCTATAGCGTTTGTCTACAAACTAATCAATTTAAAAATAATCAACAATCTTATTGAAAAATGTATGCGACTGCTTGGCGAGGTACATTATGGAAAATATGTCTCCTCTGCAAATACTTTTCAGAACAGCACTAACTCCAGTTGAAAAATATCCTTGTTGTCCGCTTATCTACAGTCAAAGATATGCCTAATTATCGATACTATACTCATCAACTAGATAAAAGCTTTCCGTAGAGAAGACTGTACCGATCGTCCCAGAACCCCACTATTGCACACTGAAGGACTCGGCACCATAACAGCGATGGTCTCGGCATCCTCAAGACTACATCCGTGCGCTTCAATTGCTGAGAGGCACGCTTTAAAATAATCAACAATTTTATTGAAAAATGTATGCGACTGCTTGGCGAGGTACATTCAAATTCAAATTCAAAATTTTTATTTCGGATTAAAAAACATCCATATAGTGTTAGTACAAATAAAGCTTAGCCTAATGTTAGTAAAGAATTAACTAAAGTGGGTCTGGACTCCTATCCACCTACGTAAGAGGGGCGAGTCCCACCGATCCGAAAACACATTCAGTATGCCATTGGAGAAGGTGCGCAAGCGCGCCATCATGGAAGCACAACGTTTTCGCATGATCGCGGCGAACCCGTCGACCCTCGCCTCCGCGAACATCCCTGACGCGCTACAGCGCCACGGCAACCCCAAGAGCACCCGGAATGCGTTATTATACTGTACGCGCAAGTCGCTGTATGCCCGCCGGGTATACGTGGCCCACAGGCTGCACGTGTAAAATGACTGGCAGAAGGCCTTAAAAAGCGTAATCTTAACAGCCTTAGAACAGCGCACAAACCTGCGGGCCAGCATGTTGCAACGGACAGCCAGCGACCTGCGCTCCCTATCAATATCCAGATTATACTTTAAGTCGTCAGTGACCCAGTGACCCAAATACTTGAACTTTGCAACCCGCCCTAAAGGAGACCCAGAGAGAGAGATTTCAGGCAGCTGTTCATAGGTCATGGTACCTGATTTAAAGACCAACCACTCACTCTTATCGGTGTTGTATTTGAGTCCATGAGTCACTGCATAACTTTCACATATTTCAAGGAGTTTTCTTAAAGCACCGATAGATGGACTCAGCAGCACCATGTCATCAGCGTAACTAATATTGTTCACGCTAACACCGTCCACGTGACAGCCGATTTTGGTACTGCTTAGCTCACCTATCAGCTTGTTTATGTACAGATTAAAAAGACGAGGGGAGCTCAGGCCTCCCTGTCTTACCCCACAGTCCAACCCATACATCTCAGAGTAAGAGCCTGCCCACCTTACCGTATTCTTTTGACTGCTATACCAAAAACTGTACAGTGATATAACGTCAGCGGGAACAGTAGTGTCGTGAGTGAGCTTATGCCAGAGCAGGTCATAATTGACCAGGTCGAAGGCCCTCGATAAATCCAAGAAACAGGCTATTACAGGAGTCTTTCTGTCAGTATAATATTGGACAGTCTGCTTAAGGCTCAAAATTGCACTATCTGTCGACAAGTTTGGTCTGAAGCCAAACTGACCATCCTCAAGAACGATATGTTTAACCAGTATTTTATCAAGCAGACTATCCAATACCTTAGCACATACAGTAGCAAGTGATATCGGCCTGTAATTGGAGATATCGGAGGCATCGCCTGTCTTATTCTTTATTACTGGCACAACGATCGTTTTAGTAAGTTGGGCAGGTAAGTAACTATGACTCATACAAAGGTTAAAAAACATAGCCAGCACTCGCGGTAAGTGTACCCCAGCGTGTTTAAGATGTTCGACACTGAGGCCGTCGTGACCGGGAGACTTACACTATGACTTACATTATGGCGAATATATCCCCTTTGCAACTTCCACGCAGACAAGCTCTAACTCAAGTTGAAAAATATCCTTGTTGTCCGCTTATCTTCAATCAAAGATATGCCAAATCCGACACTATAACCAACAACTACATATACTACAGCTGGCTATAGCGTTTGTCTACAAACTAATCAATTTAAAAATAATCAACAATCTTATTGAAATATGTATGCGACTGTGACGAGGTACATTATGGAAAATATGTCTCCATCTGCAACTACTTTCAGAACAGCACTAACTCCAGTTGAAAAAATATATGCGACTGCTTGGCGGCGGGTATTTTGTTGGCGAATATATCCCTTTGCAACACTTCCAGCCACAGACAAGCACTAACTCAAGTTGAAAAATATCCTTGTTGTCGCTTATCTACAATCAAAGCTATAACTTGCCTAATTATCGATACTATACTCATCAACTAGATAAAAGCTTTCCGTAGAGAAGACTGTACCGATCGTCCCAGAACACTATTGCACACTGAGACTCGGCACCATAACAGCGGTCTCGGCATCCTCAAGACTACATCCGTGCGCTTCAATTGCTGAGAGGCACGCTTTAAAATAATCAACAGATGCATTGAAATGGCCCATGCGACTGCTTGGCGAGGTACATTATGGCGAATATATCCCCTTTGCAACTTCCTTGCAGACAAGCACTAATTCCAGTTGAAAAATATCCTTGTTGTCCGCTTATCTTCAATCAAAGATATGCCAAATCCGACACTATAACCAACAACTACATACACTACAGCTGGCTATAGCGTTTGTCTACATACTCATCAATTTAAAACATTCAATCTTATTTAAAATGTGCGACATGCTTGGCGAGGTACACATTTATGGCGAATATATCCCCTTTGCAACTTCCTTGCGAACCAAGCACTAATTCAGTTGAAAAAATATCCTTGTTTTTCCGCTTATCTTCAATCAAGATATGCCAAATCCGACACTATAACCAACAACTACATACACTACAGCTGGCTAGCGTTTGATACTACAAACTAATCAATTTAAAATAATCAAACAATCTTATTGAAAAATGTATGCGACTGCTTGGCGGTACATTATGGAAAATATCTCCTCTGCAGCTACTATTGAAACAACACTCCAGTTGAAAAATGTATGCGACTGCTTGGCGAGGTACATTACGGCAAATATATCCCCTTTGCAACTTCCTTGCAGACAAGCACTAACTCAAGTTGAAAAATATCCTTGTTGTCCGCTTATCTTCAATCAAAGATATGACAAATCCGACGCTATAACCAACAACTACATACACTACAGCTGGCTATAGCGTTTGTCTACATACTCATCAATTTAAAACAATCAACAATCTTATTTAAAAATATATGCGACTGCTTGGCGAGGTACATTATGGCGAATATATCCCCTTTGCAACTTCCTTGCAGACAAGCACCAATTCCAGTTGAAAAATATCGGTGTTGTCCGCTTATCTATAAAAAAAATATTCCAAACCCGACACTATAACCATCAACTACATACACTACAGCAGGCTATAGCGTTTGTCTACAAACTAATCAATTTAAAAATAATCAACAATCTTATTGAAAAATGTATGCGACTGCTTGGCGAGGTACATTATCGAAAATATGTCTCCTCTGCAATTACTTTTCAGAACAGCACTAACTGCAGTTGAAAAATATCCTTGTTGTCCGCTTATCTACAATCAAAGATATGCCAAATTATCGATACTATACTCATCAACTAGATAAAAGCTTTCCGTAGAGAAGACTGTACCGATCGTCCCAGAACCCCACTACTGCACACTGAAGGGCTCGGCACCATAACAGCGGTGGTCTCGGCATCCTCAAGACTACGTCCGTGCGCTTCAATTCCTGAGAGGCACGCTTTAAAACAATCAACAATCTTATTGAAAAATGTATGCGACTGCTTGGCGAGGTACATTATGGCGAATATATCCCCTTTGCAACTTCCTTGCAGACAAGCACTAACTCAAGTTAAGAAATATCCTTATTGTCGGCTTATCTACAATCAACGATATGCCAAATTCGACACTATAACCATCAACTACATACACTACAGCTGGCTATAGCGGTTGTCTACATACTCATCAATTTAAAACAATCAACAATCTTATTTAAAAATATATGCGACTGCTTGGCGAGGTACATTATGGCGAATATATCCCCTTTGCAACTTCCTTGCAGACAAGCACCAATTCCAGTTGAAAAATATCGGTGTTGTCCGCTTATCTTCAATCAAAGATACGCCAAATCCGACACTATAACCAACAACTACATACACTACAGCAGGCTATAGCGTTTGTCTACAAACTAATCAATTTAAAAATAATCAACAATCATAATGAAAAATGTATGCGACTGCTTGGCGAGGTACATTATGGCGAATATATCCCCTTTGCAACTTCCATGCAGACAAGCACTAACTCAAGTTGAAAAATATCCTTGTTGTCCGCTTATCTATAATCATAGATATGCCAAATCCGACACTATAACCATCAACTACATACACTACAGCTGGCTATAGCGTTTGTCTACATACTCATCAATTTAAAACATTCAACAATCTTATTTAAAAATGTATGCGACTGCTTGGCGAGGTACATTATGGCGAATATATCCCCTTTGCAACTTCCTTGCAGACAAGCACCAATTCCAGTTGAAAAATATCGGTGTTGTCCGCTTATCTATAAAAAAAATATTCCAAACCCGACACTATAACCATCAACTACATACACTACAGCAGGCTATAGCGTTTGTCTACAAACTAATCAATTTAAAAATAATCAACGATCTTATTGAAAAATGTATGCGACTGCTTGGCGAGGTACATTATGGAAAATATGTCTCCTCTGCAATTACTTTTCAGAACAGCACTAACTCCAATTGAAAAAATGTATGCGACTGCTTGGCGAGGTACATTACGGCGAATATATCCCCTTTGCAACTTCCTTGCAGACAAGCACTAACTCAAGTTGAAAATTATCCTTGTTGTCCGCTTATTTTCAATCAAATATATGCCAAATCCGACACTATAACCAACAACTACATATACTACAGCTGGCTATAGCGTTTGTCTACAAACTAATCAATTTAAAAATAATCAACAATCTTATTGAAATATGTATGCGACTGCTTGGCGAGGTACATTATGGAAAATATGTCTCCTCTGCAACTACTTTTCAGAACAGCACTAACTCCAGTTGAAAAATATCCTTGTTGTCCGCTTATCTACAATCAAAGCTATGCCTAATTATCGATACTATACTCATCAACTAGATAAAAGCTTTCCGTAGAGAAGACTGTACCGATCGTCCCAGAACCCCACTATTGCACACTGAAGGACTCGGCACCATAACAGCGATGGTCTCGGCATCCTCAAGACTACATCCGTGCGCTTCAATTGCTGAGAGGCACGCTTTAAAATAATCAACAATTTTATTAAAAAATGTATGCGACTGCTTGGCGAGGTACATTATGGCGAATATATCCCCTTTGCAACTTCCATGCAGACAAGCACTAACTCAAGTTGAAAAATATCCTTGTTGTCCGCTTATCTATAATCATAGATATGCCAAATCCGACACTATAACCATCAACTACATACACTACAGCTGGCTATAGCGTTTGTCTACATACTCATCAATTTAAAACATTCAACAATCTTATTTAAAAATGTATGCGACTGCTTGGCGAGGTACATTATGGCGAATATATCCCCTTTGCAACTTCCTTGCAGACAAGCACTAATTCCAGTTGAAAAATATCCTTGTTGTCCGCTTATCTTCAATCAAAGATATGCCAAATCCGACACTATAACCAACAACTACATACACTACAGCTGGCTATAGCGTTTGTCTACAAACTAATCAATTTAAAAATAATCAACAATCTTATTGAAAAATGTATGCGACTGCTTGGCGAGGTACATTATGGAAAATATGTCTCCTCTGCAACTACTTTTCAGAACAGCACTAACTCCAGTTGAAAAAATGTATGCGACTGCTTGGCGAGGTACATTACGGCGAATATATCCCCTTTGCAACTTCCTTGCAGACAAGCACTAACTCAAGTTGAAAATTATCCTTGTTGTCCGCTTATCTTCAATCAAATATATGCCAAATCCGACACTATAACCATCAACTACATACACTACAGCTGGCTATAGCGTTTGTCTACATACTCATCAATTTAAAACAATCAACAATCTTATTTAAAAATATATGCGACTGCTTGGCGAGGTACATTATGGCGAATATATCCCCTTTGCAACTTCCTTGCAGACAAGCACCAATTCCAGTTGAAAAATATCGGTGTTGTCCGCTTATCTATAAAAAAAATATTCCAAACCCGACACTATAACCATCAACTACATACACTACAGCAGGCTATAGCGTTTGTCTACAAACTAATCAATTTAAAAATAATCAACGATTTTATTGAAAAATGTATGCGACTGCTTGGCGAGGTACATTATGGAAAATATGTCTCCTCTGCAATTACTTTTCAGAACAGCACTAACTCCAGTTGAAAAATATCCTTGTTGTCCGCTTATCTACAATCAAAGATATGCCAAATTATCGATACTATACTCATCAACTAGATAAAAGCTTTCCGTAGAGAAGACTGTACCGATCGTCCCAGAACCCCACTATTGCACACTGAAGGGCTCGGCACTATAACAGCGATGGTCTCGGCATCATCAAGACTACGTCCGTGCGTTTCAATTGCTGAGAGGCACGCTTTAAAACAATCAACAATCTTATTGAAAAATGTATGCGACTGCTTGGCGAGGTACATTATGGCGAATATATCGACTTTGCAACTTCCTTGCAGACAAGCACTAATTCCAGTTGAAAAATATCCTTGTTGTCCGCTTATCTTCAATCAAAGATATGCCAAATCCGACACTATAACCAACAACTACATACACTACAGCTGGCTATAGCGTTTGTCTACAAACTAATCAATTTAAAAATAATCAACAATCTTATTGAAAAATGTATGCGACTGCTTGGCGAGGTACATTATGGAAAATGTGTCTCCTCTGCAACTACTTTTCAGAACAGCACTAACTCCAGTTGAAAAAATGTATGCGACTGCTTGGCGAGGTACATTACGGCGAATATATCCCCTTTGCAACTTCCATGCAGACAGGCACTAACTCAAGTTGAAAAATATCCTTGTTGTCCGCTTATCTATAATCATAGATATGCCAAATCCGACACTATAACCATCAACTACATACACTACAGCTGGCTATAGCGTTTGTCTACATACTCATCAATTTAAAACATTCAACAATCTTATTTAAAAATGTATGCGACTGCTTGGCGAGGTACATTATGGCGAATATATCCCCTTTGCAACTTCCTTGCAGACAAGCACTAATCCAGTTGAAAAATATCCTTGTTGTCCTCTTATCTTCAATCAAAGATATGCCAAATCCGACACTATAACCAACAACTACATACACTACAGCTGGCTATAGCGTTTGTCTACAAACTAATCAATTTAAAAATAATCAACAATCTTATTGAAAAATGTATGCGACTGCTTGGCGAGGTACATTATGGAAAATATGGCTCCTCTGCAACTACTTTTCAGAATAGCACTAACTCCAGTTGAAAAAATGTATGCGACTGCTTGGCGAGGTACATTACGGCGAATATATCCCCTTTGCAACTTCCTTGCAGACAAGCACTAACTCAAGTTGAAAATTATCCTTGTTGTCCGCTTATCTACAATCGTAGATATGCCAAATCATCGACACTATACTCATCAACTACATAAAATCTTTCCGTAGACAAGACTTTACCTATGGTCCTAGAACAACACTACTGCACACTGAAGGGCTCGGCACCATAACAGCGATGATCTCGGCATCCTCAATACTACGTCCATGCGCTTCAATTGCTTAGAGACACGCTTTAAAACAATCAACAATCTTATTGAAAAATGTATGCGACTGCTTGGCGAGGTACATTATGGCCAATATCGCCTATTTGCAACTTCCTTGCAGACAAGCACTAACTCAAGTTGAAAAATATCCTTGTTGTCCGCTTATCTACAATCAAAGATATGCCAAATCATCGACCCTATACTCATCAACTACATAAAAGCTTTCCATAGACAAGACTTTACCTATGGTCCTAGAACCACACTACTGCACACTGAAGGGCTCGGCACCATAACAGCGATGGTCTCGGCATCCTCAAGACTACGTCCGTGCGCTTCAATTGCTGAGAGGCACGCTTTAAAACAATCAACAATCTTATTGAAAAATGTATGCGACTGCTTGGCGAGGTACATTATGGCGAATATATCGACTTTGCAACTTCCTTGCAGACAAGCACTAATTCCAGTTGAAAAATATCCTTGTTGTCCGCTTATCTTCAATCAAAGATATGCCAAATCCGACACTATAACCAACAACTACATACACTACCGCTGGCTATAGCGTTTGTCTACAAACTAATCAATTTAAAAATAATCAAAAATCTTATTGAAAAATGTATGCGACTGCTTGGCGAGGTACATTATGGAAAATATGTCTTCTCTGCAATTACTTTTCAGAACAGCACTAACTCCAGTTGAAAAATATCCTTGTTGTCCGCTTATCTACAATCAAAGATATGCCAAATTATCGACCCTATACTCATCAACTACATAAAAGCTTTCCGTAGACAAGACTTTACCTATGGTCCTAGAACCACACTACTGCACACTGAAGGGCTCGCCACCATAACAGCGATTGTCTCGGCATCCTCAAGACTACGTCCGTGCGCTTCAATTGCTGAGAGGCACGCTTTAAAACAATCAACAATCTTATTGAAAAATGTATGCGACTGCTTGGCGAGGTACATTATGGCCAATATATCCCCTTTGCAAATTCCTTGCAGACAAGCACTAACGCCAGTTGAAAAATATCCTTGTTGTCCGCTTATCTACAATCAAAGATATGCCAAATCATTGACACTATACTCATCAACTAGATAAAAGCTTTCCTTAGAGAAGACTGTACCGATCGTCCCAGAACCCCACTATTGCACACTGAAGGGCTCGGCACCATAACAGCGATGTTCTCGGCATCCTCAAGACTACGTCCGTGCGCTTCAATTGCTGAGAGGCACGCTTTAAAACAATCAACAATCTTATTGAAAAATGTATGCGACTGCTTGGCGAGGTACATTATGGCGAATATATCCCCTTTGCGACTTCCTTGCAGACAAGTACTAACTCCAGTTGATAAATATCCTTGTTGTTCGCTTATCTACAATCAAAAATATGCCAAATCCGACACTATAACCATCAACTACATACACTACAGCTGGCTATAGCGTTTGTCTACATACTCATCAATTTAACACAATCAACAATCTTATTTAAAAATGTATGCGACTGCTTGGCGAGGTACATTACGGCGAATATATCCCCTTTGCAACTTCCTTGCAGACAAGCACTAACTCAAGTTGAAAAATATCCTTGTTGTCCGCTTATCTACAATCAAAGATATGCCAAATCAGACACTTTAACCATCAACTACATACACTACAGTTGGCTATAGCGTTTGTCTACAAACTAATCAATTTAAAACAATCAACAATCTTATTGAAAAATGTATGCGACTGCTTGGCGAGGTACATTATAGAAAATATGTCTCCTCTGCAACTACTTTTCAGAACAGCACTAACTCCTGTTGAAAAATATTCTTGTTGTCCGCTTATCTACAATCGTAGATATGCCAAATCATCGACACTATACTCATCAACTACATAAAATCTTTCCGTAGACAAGACTTTACCTATGGTCCTAGAACCACACTACTGCACACTGAAGGGCTCGGCACCATAAACGCGATGATCTCGGCATCCTCAATACTACGTCCATGCGCTTCAATTGCTTAGAGGCACGCTTTAAAACAATCAACAATCTTATTGAAAAATGTATGCGACTGCTTGGCGAGGTACATTATGGCCAATATCGCCTATTTGCAACTTCCTTGCAGACAAGCACTAACTCAAGTTGAAAAATATCCTTGTTGTCCGCTTATCTACAATCAAAGATATGCCAAATCATCGACCCTATACTCATCAACTACATAAAATCTTTCCGTAGACAAGACTTTACCTATGGTCCTAGAACCACACTACTGCACACTGAAGGGCTCGGCACCATAACAGCGATGGTCTCGGCATCCTCAATACTACGTCCATGCGCTTCAATTGCTGAGAGGCACGCTTTAAAACAATCAACAATCTTATTAAAAAATGTATGCGACTGCTTGGCGAGGTACATTATGGCGAATATATCTCCTTTGCTAATTCCTTGCAGACAAGTACTAACTCCAGTTGATAAATATCCTTGTTGCCCGCTTAGCTACAATCAAAGATATGCCGAATCATCGACCCTATACTCATCAACTACATAAAAGCTTTCCGTAGACAAGACTTTACCTATGGTCCTAGAACCACACTTCTGCACACTGAAGGGCTCGGCACCATAACAGCGATTGTCTCGGCATCCTCAAGACTACGTCCGTGCGCTTCAATTGCTGAGAGGCACGCTTTAAAACAATCAACAATCTTATTGAAAAATGTATGCGAATGCTTGGCGAGGTACATTATGGCGAATATATCCCCTTTGCAACTTCCTTGCAGACAAGCACTAACTCCAGTTGAAAAATATCCTTGTTATCCGCTTATCTGCAATCAAAGATCTGCCAAATCATCGACACTATACTTATCAACCACATAAAAGCTTTCCGTAGACAAGACTTTACCTATGGTCCCAGAACCCCACTACTGCACACTGAAGGGCTCGGCATCATAACAGCGATGGTCTCTGCATCCTCAAGACTACGTCCGTGCGCTTCAATTGCTGAGAGGCATGCTTTAAAACAATCAACAATCTTATTGAAAAAT
>JADWQK010002058.1:0-18470 GCA_017933935.1 Sesamia nonagrioides
TTGTTAGGTATCGATAACTCAAACTGATTCTAATAATACTTACAAAAGACCTAAACTTAAAAAGCCCTAAAAAAAATAAATATTATTTCAGAAAGGCAGAGGTAACTTAATGTATGTGCAGTAGGTAACACAGTGAGCATACATGCACGCGGGTGAAAAAGGGGCAGGGCGCAGCACGTGGTCGCATCGCTGTTGCTCTGCCACAAATGGTGTTGTCACTTTTTTAAATTACCTAATTTTTGGGGAAGTTAGAATTAATTCTCGGAAAAAGATTATTTCAAAATTCATTGCTATTGCCACTATGACGATTATGTAAAATTTCATATTTTATTTGGTCATGTGTATAGCTAACATTTATTATCCTTTTGGGTCGAACGGGGTTTTCTATACATATTGTATTTCACTAGCTTTCCGCCCGTTGCTTCGCCCGCGCTTAATTCGGTTATATCGCGCTGTGTAGATCCCTCGGGACCCTCAAGTTTTTCCACGATAAAAAGTACCCTATTATTTAATCCGGACTACTAACTATACGTCTGCGAAATTTCAAAGATGTGAAGTGTTCCGATGGTTTAGTCTTGGACTAAAGTTAGAAGTTGTTTTATAGTAACACGGAGAATGTTCAAATAGTAGCATTCACAAATATTTGCAATGTACAAACTAAACACGTTCTCCTAATAAATCCAACTACATTAATTAGGAATATACTAAAACGGACTAAATAACCCCTCCACCAGTGCAACTAGAGTGACCGCAACCTGTGGTGGACGTTGCAACCACGATGCGGCGAAGCCACTCCGGATTGTTTAAAGATTTTATTTATATCTAGTTTTAACCGGTTTATCCTGGTTTCGAGAAGGTAATTAGAAAATTTGGTTTGAGATGTGCTGGTAGATTTTAAACTTTAAATTTATATTCTGATGAAATCAGCTTTTCTAAATTTATTAATTTGATATAGAACACGCAGTGACAAGGTGGGCCGAAGACCTGGTGAAACCGCTGGATGCGGGAGGTGCAGGACCGGTCGTCGTAAAGGGGAACCTTGGGAGGCTATGTCAGCAGTGGACGTCTTTCAGCTGAAATGGTGATGATGATTTCAAACGGCCATAGTATATGTATATTAGCGTGGCATGGCTGGCAGGCAGCCGCTACGCAGAAGCGGGATTAGTCCCCGCGCAGTGCAACTCGCATCAAAAGTGTCTAGGGATCAACATATATTTTTGCAATAACTTTTCTCCTGATTGATATTAATTAAAATTTTCTTTAAGGATTCATCAAATAAAGTGTTTTCGTTTGTCACAGTAACGATAAGCCAAGTCACCTTTGCATTAATAAAGAAATTTGCCATTTTCCTAATAAAGGGATATTTGACATTTGAACCACTAACACAAAAGTTCGAAAAAAAGACTGAAATAACAGTTTTCTCTAAAATTTTATTGGGTAACTTAAACAATTAATAATCCGTGTTTCTACCGCGAGCACTAACAACACAAGAACATCGGTTTGGCATACTCAAAATGAGTTCATCCAAATCACGCTGTGGAATGGCCGCCCATGTTCGTTGCAACAACAAAAAAAGGTCTTCTTGCGACTGGATACCCTCCATATTCGGCAGAGCTCTTCTCTGTAGCATATCCCATGCATGCTCAATCGGGTTCAAGTCTGGCGACTGAGCAGGCCAGGGCACGACATTGATGTTAGCTGCGGCGAGAGTCTGTCTTACAACTCTTGCGGTGTGCGGTCGTGCATTATCATGCATTAACTGAAATAAGGGACCGATTTGCACTTATAGAGGAACGATGACGTCTGATACAATCGTTTCAGCATAAATTTGAGCGTTGAGGTTGCCTCTGATCCAAATCAACTCAGTTCTTCCGCCGATCCAAATACCCGCCCATACCATGATGGTTCCACCACTATAAGGATGGACTTCCTGGCAGGATTTTAATCGCTGTTGGCGTCCAGGGGTTCTCCAGTGTCGTATGCGTCTTGTATCCGGTCTCATACCAAAACGAGACTCATCAGAAAAGCACACGAAACGCCATTGTTCTTCTGCCCAATTTCTGTGTTCAAGAGCCCATTGATATCGAATCCTACGATTGTGCATTGCTATAGGTGGTACCCGTAGCGGTCTTCGGGAATGAAGGTTCACTTCATGCAAGCGGTTTCTGACTGTTTGGTCGCTAATTAAGTTCCCTGAAGAGTGATGAAGCCTCACGGCTAACATCATGGCAGTTATTGTTGGAGCTCTTCGAGTTAAGATTTGAATGTATCGGTCTTGTCTCCGTGTGGTGCAGCGATACCGTCCTCCATGGCGCTCAGCCACGGTACCAGTGCTTCGGTAACGTGTCCAAAGTCGACTGATAACACTCTGACTTGTATTCAGAGCTAAAGCCACGGTACGTTGCCGGGAACCAGCTTCTATCATTCCCACGGCTCTGAGCATTTCTTCCCTGCTTAAATGACGTCGCCGCTCCATAATAACGTTGGTTTTAATCAGTAGTAGGGAAACAGTAGCACTAATAATGTCTTCAATGCGTTGTATGTTTTTATAGGGAAAATATTGACAGCTGATTTTCATCTTTTACTCGAATTTGATTCACAGTTCCTGATTCAAATTATGAAATGCACCAAAAAGGATCCATATAAATTTATAAAATCATAAATTTATTACAAAGCCACATCTCAATCTCAAGAAATCCGCATAAAAATGCTTGATCCCTAGACACTTTTGATGTGTGTATTATATTAAAGCACGTTAAGCCGTTGATCCCGGTTGCCAGGCGAACGTCTAATCTAGGCAGTCGTTACGGGTTATTGGAGCCCTCAAAAGTTCAACAATTGGTCTAACCGCAATGCTTCGATATCGCCTTCGGGTTGTGGAGGTCAGACGGCAGGTTCACGGAAAATATCGAAGTTTAGCCAAACTCAGTAGTTGGACTGGTAAAGCGGACCCCAGACTCTAAAGCTGAAAAAGCTTTGGAAGCAACTACGATTAACGCTAAGGTGATGACGATGATGATGAGAAATCCTGCTATTGCTACTAACTACTGAACTAAAAATAATTTGGCTTACAGACCAAAGCAGGATAAGTACCTAATATTCTCATGGGATCATCGGAAAACTTCTGCGAGTGAAACCACATATTTTATATAATACTAGCGGCCCGATACATGCTTCGCTACGTATAAAGTGAAATAATAAAAACAAATTTATTGGAACATCAAAATTATTTATTCAAACAAAATATTTTTTTTTAATTGCTAGCAATTTTAAAACTTAATCCAAAACATTTAGATAAACAATATTCTTTGTTTTTTCCATTTCTAGCATGTATAAAGAAATATAAACAAACGACTGGTGGGGGTACCGACTCTCGAACAGGCAACATAAAGTTAGGCTTTGTTGATGGACATAGCAAAAGAAAAACGCACAGGATATTGTAATCGTTTCAACTCAAATGGCATATCAATTGGGATCATAGGGATACACCGTAATAAACAAACTTCTCCTTCTGATATAGCAGTTAAAATCGTAGATTCAATTAAATATCGCAATAAGTTTTACACTGCCAATCTGGTGCCATTACGCAGTTTTGTTGGATGAAAAAATTACAAAGAAAGTGGCACTGAATTTTATATATATAGAAGATGAGATGATGATCCACCATTCATTGAATTCATTTATGAAAACGTGATAAATGAAGAACCACTTGACCGATTTTGTTCAAACTTCACATAAACCATCTACTAATTAGTTACAACCAAGCCTAAACATTTGGTTTGGATTGGTGAGTCCGTTCTTGAGTTATAAAATTACAAAGAAAGTGGCATTGATTTACATATACTAATATATAATTAGTATCAAGTCATCAACTAACAAATAAAATTAAGTATTAAGTAATAGCAATCTAGCAAATAATATAAATGCGACTACACAACAGCCACATTACCTAGACATCGAGATCTTGTTGTATTCATCCGCGAACACATTCATCCCTATCTTACCTTAGTTTTAGCGTGATTAGCGTAGGTGTTAAACGTATAAAGATTCTTTAACTTAAGGTACAGGCTACAGACAATGAAGCGAGGCTTCGATTAAATTGCACCTAAACATAGCTTACAAAATGTGGCTTTATAGATACTTAGTACTTACATCTCTGCTGTACCCAACTCTTTGGGTAAGGGTAATTGTTATAGAAGTAGAAGAGAAGAATCATGTTTATAGTTTCTACAAATTCAAGAGTACCTATTATATTATAAGCGTTATCCTGGTAACCTTTCTGCCAGCTGCTTAACATTTTTTAATAGCATCCATGCCTGCGTGTGGGGTTGCTATGAATATTTTGCCAGGAGTGATTTCACGCATGCCATTGTAAATTCTAAAATACTCCTCATTTCTGTTTAGAACCATAAATATTTAAGCCGTAGTTCAGATACTTAATCTATATGCTTCGTTCATTAAACAACCAACATTGAATATCTCGATAATCCACTTTTCATAAAATGTGGAAATTATTTTTAGGTTAGCATGACGTGACTTACTTATTTTATACTAGCTGTTGCCCGCGACACCGTTCGCGTGGCCTTCAGTTTACAGAGCGCGGTGTTTCAAGTAAATTAAAAAAGAGCTCAGTTGATATAAAATAAGCGCCTGTTAAAAAATTGGCAGCAATATGTACGTCAAGTTTGAGTCCCGTTTTCGCAACATTTTTTATTACTGCCCTGCTCCTATTGGTCACAGCGGAATGTTATATAGCCCTTGTCCTGTCTCAGGCTCTAAACTATCTCTAAGCCAACTTTCATTACAATCGGTTCAGTAGTTTTGGCGTGAAAGCCGGCCAGACAGACAGACAGAGATACTTTCGCATTTATAATATTAGTATGGGATAGTTTTCAATGAATTCTTTGATTTATAAAATCAAAGAATTCATTGAAAACTATCCCATATTTCTCTTATCCGATTATGAAATCATATTTATAACGTAAAACAAAACCTAATATGCTTAAGTCTATTTAATCTATTTCTGTTGATAGTATTCAACTATTCACTAATTACTAGTAGGCACTAAAATACAGAATTACTTTGATAAAAGGTTTTAAAAAGGGGCCAAAAACAGCGTCAGTTTTTCAATCCACAGGTCGGCTATAGTTGACCTGTGGTAGAGCGGATTTGAATCACAAAGAATCATATCCAGAGTCATCACCCGCTGGTCAGTCGAGTCAGTTAAGACCCTCCTGATGGCAACTTAATATCGCGCGCGCGGAGATCTTATGCTCGGCGCGATAACGAAACCACAGCGCGCATTTAAATCGAGCAACACCATCTATGGAGGCGATGCGTAAACTTATGCAGTATTTTTTTTTATAGATCAATTATTATAATAGTTTATATTCTTTACATAGTAGGTACTTATGTCTAAAAAGTACATGAGGTTACTGGATAATGATTGTAGGTGTTAGAACCTCAAAACGTTATAATTACACCTTGACATATAGGTACCATAAAAAGGTTGACAACAAATTAAAATAAATAAATTCAACCCAAACCAAACATCAAATTGTTATGTCAAATACCGCATCATTCATATAAGTTTTATTTTAATTATATTTTCTTTAAAATACTACAAATGGTACACAAGTATTGATGGACAACGACGAAAAAAAAATAATAGATGGGGACAAAACTACGTCGAGTGAAGTGAATCCGACTGATAATAAGAGTCAAAAATCTACTACAAACGAAGATGCAGGTCCTTCAGGAGCGAATGATCTACCTGGAGCCGTTCATTGTGCTAAAGTAATTCAAGCGAAACCTGGTATATCGAAGTCTGAACACAGCATGCGACACATTATAACTAGCAAAGATGTGACAGATGCATTGAAATCTCTAAGCTTCGGTACACCAGCGCAAGCATTACAAAATCTAACTATCAAAGAACTAAAGATACCAATCCTAGATAACACAGCAGCTGTTATAGATGACTCAACAACCCTGATTGATCTGAAGAAATTCATGGCATCATGTTTCAAGTTTGCTAAAGAAGCCCCAAACATAGTTCTGGATGAAGTCCCGAATGTTCAAAGCGTTCACCGTGTAATAGTACCCAATCCAGACACAACAAGACCAGTTACTGTGGACATTCCAAACCCTGGCAACAGTATGGTGCAAACAGAAAATGTACCGCTCAATGCGCATGAAGTGATAGTTACTAAGCCTGTTGAAGCGAAAATATCGAAGTCTGATAAAAAGAAGAGTCCTGGCAGCCTCTCTGAGAAGTCTGATTTGGGAATTACAGCGAGAGATTCTCTTTCCAGTATTGGGTCCAATGTTTGCAGAATATGTATGACACGTGGTAGGGAAAGGTAGGTTAAGGGAATATTCTGATATATTCAATACCCAAATATTTATTCACTTGAAAGATATTCGTTTTAGTGTTACATGTTTGGTAAACTTGTGAACGTGGGATTGAGTGTGTTTTTTATTTGGCTGTTGAGTCTGAAGATTGAACATTGTGTATTGTCCGCCGGGATCTCATTTCGTATCGTATTTACATTAGTAATACCTATATTACTAGAAAGATCATGAAAAAGTTTATTGATGTATATACATAATATAAATATAATTATAAGGGTGACAGGTGCTGTTAATGTCTAATGTAGGAATAATCGCTTTATATTGGAAATCACAACTCAAAGGAGAGCCTCATTTGCCTTCCAACTAATACATATATAGAATAGGGTAGTTGACTAAAAAAAACTAATTAGTCCATCAGTCAGATTTCCAAAAACTGGTACAAAACTAGTAGTAAACTACCTACTAGACACGTATTTTTTTATATATGTATAAACAAAAAATGAAGACGACACAGTGCGTTGAAAATTCGTGTGACGTCACTGCACGCTACACTTTTAGCGAGGAGTGACGTCACTAGCCACCACTCCTGATCTTTAATGCCTTTTATATTTGTCAATTTTTATTGATTTGATAAAACAAAATATACGTATCCAATATTTTCCTATAATCTGAATGACGGACTAAATAGAATCAATTTTTTTTACCCAGGAAACATCCCTATTGTATATAAAATCGAAACCCACATTTCGCAACATGTGCGCAATTATTGGGTAATTGGGTTTCGATTAGGTTTCCTAGGACAATGTTGAACGACCTGCCTATTTGAAGCCTGTAAACTGTTATATTATTATGTTCTGCACTAACTTAGTCTTCCTACAAATAATAAGTTCCTACCCGCTACATTATATTACCTAATAATATTTCATATAAACTGGAAAGCAGACTTTATAAAAGTGAACTAGCCTTTTCGCGTCATTCTTTTAAACTCTGCAACGAATTCTCACTATCAATCAGAGAATTTATTCCGAAGGTTCTTTTTTCAATTATAAACTAGTGCTTGACAGCAATCCCGCCTGATGGTAAGCAGTGATGCAATCGTTGACAGTAGCGTGCTAATTTATTAAGAGCCTATTCACTCAAAAAAACCCCAGTGTATAGGAAGGAATACGGCAGTTGAGCGAGGTGATGCAATATTAAACCCAACAACACGACCAACGATGCTGCGCCAGAGGGACAGAGGGAGATTGATCTGGAGACCCTCCAAGACCAAACTCGCGACTCAACAACATTTGGCGCATCGTCGCATCATCGCAACACAACTGCTCAGACCCGTCCTCCGAACGGCTTCACCAGACATCATGCCGGAACACCACGAATCGCTTGGCGGTAAGATTTTGTCTGGTGGCTGCTAACTTTTACCGGCAGCCAATGTTCTGGCCTATCGCAGCTAAGCTATGATCGGGTTCTCAGTATTTAATTGCCTTTACAACTTTAACTTAGATAAGCATTTTGACTGATATATGATGAATTTTTTGCAGATTGATTTCCCCGTGCAACTGTAAGGGATCGATGGCGAATGTCCATTTGAGCTGTTTGGAGAGATGGCTCAACCAAGTGGGTAGGAACCACTGTGAGCTCTGCGGATTTAGGTGAGTATATTAATCATCTCATCATATCGAACCACTAGCTTTCCGCTTGCGGCTCGGCCGCGTGGAATTCTTTTTTACCCCGCTTTTTAGATTCCTCGTTTTCGGGGATTCATTTTATTACCTATCACTTAGCTTCTAAGTTTACATGTGCATATTCGTTTGCAATATATTACCTTGTTTTAAACGACACACAGCGCCATCTATCATCGAACTGGTATGAAGCTAACAATATTTTTGTTTTCCCTCGGGAATATCAATTTTTTCCGGGATGAGAAGTACCCCGAATAGGGTGCTTTATAATAATCCGGACTTCTAATTTTACGTCTGAAGAATTTCAAAGCAATCGGTTCAGTAGTTCCGGCGTGAAAGCGGAACAAACAGACAAACTCACTTTCGGATTTATAATATTAGTAAGGATGTTTGGGTGGCTTACAGACTACAGTTGTCAATTACAAAAGTAGTAAAGAACTATACAGGGTGTATCTGACATCGTAACGCAAACTTCGCGAAAAGGCTAGACCGCATGCCACTAATATGTATAATTATGATAGTAATTTATGTCGTTAATGAACGGTTACAGAATACACAGTGTTTAAAGAAAAGTGTCGGCTCGGCGTTTGAACGTTGCAAGCGTGCCGCCGTGCGAGTTTGTGGGTATGACCTTGATCCCTGATGTGAACTCTATTAAATCAGCTGATAAGATCGTTTTTCGGGTTTTGTTTTTATTGCGCTTTTTTATGTAATTAGCGAATAATTTAATTTTGACTTTAAAATCATATTGGGTTATAAAAGTATAGCAATTGTGAATGGTCTGAAGTGAAAAAAAACTACATCTATTTTTTTTAAATCATGAAAAAGCCGTCGAAAAATTCTACCACTGGGGGGTTCAGAATCATGTACTGGATCCATGGTACTCGTTTGTGCGTCGATGTCAGATACACCCTTTATAACAAGCATCTATTATAGTATTATAGTATAGTCTATAATAAGTTATTGTATTATTTCTGATAAATTATAAAAATGTTAATTTTATTTGGTATGATGTTATTTTATTTTATTTCATTAAATTTAATTGATTTATTCTATTTTTGTGTAAATTAAATTTCATGTAAATTTACAAAGTGTTGACTGTACTCAATGGCTACCTACATATATCTCGTGTCTACTTTTTAAGGGATTGGGCGCTGATAACCGAAACACAGGCTTTTGCCTAGTTCGGTTACAGATGTGTAATCCAATTGTAACAATAAATTATAGCCTATAATATATTTTGTGTAACAATGTAAATAATTTCTGAATAAACGTTATTATTATTATTATTATCTACAGTCAGCAATAGAGTAGATTTTAGAGTACAAATCGACTAAATTGGATAGGTACGAAAAATTCGACGTGTTACTACAAGTCTTCGGTAGTATAGTGGTAAGTATCCCCGCCTGTCACGCGGGAGACCGGGGTTCGATTCCCCGCCGGAGAGAATCTTTTTGTATTCTTTTTTCATGCTTTTTATGTTTTAATTATTAATTGATTACGGTTGATAATTAATATTTTGTCGTCTAACACCAGGTTTCTGAATTGACAATATTATTTTCAGCATTAGATACCTAAGGTTACTTACTGCTTGGTGTTATTATTATGATATCACTAGCAGCCGCCAGCGACTTCACTCACGTGGAATTAATTATACTCCGCTCCTATTGGTCGCAGCGTGATGTTATATAGCCTAAAGCCTTCCTGGATTAATGGGCTATCCAACACAAATAATTTTTCAAATCGGACCAGTAGTTCCCGAGATTAGCGCGAACAAACAAACAAACATGCAAACAAACTCTTCAGCTTTATATATTAGTATAGAGTATAGATATAGATTATATTTTCCGAGTCCGACTGAAAGTTCGGTTTCGGTTTAGTTTCGTTTTCGGCGGCAAACTTGCCGAATTTACCACGAAACCGAATGTGAATTCGGGAGTTTTCGCGCTGTGATCGGTTATGTTCGGCGCGTTGAATGTATGAATGAATCCCATCGGAGCCAATGTCGTGATTCGCTTGTTTGTTTTCTGTTCGTTTTGTTTTGTTGTAGTGGCGAATTTTCGAGTGATTGAGGGCCTATCCACTCAAATAAATTCCTATTGCGAATCTTTTTGATGCGCAACTAATAGTTTTTTCTTAAATAAAGGTTCCTATGTTGATTGTTAATATTTTAGGGGTTCCGTACCTCAAAACGGAACCCTTATAGGATCACTTTGTTGTCCGTCTGTCTGTCTGTCTGTCTGTCAAGACCTTTATCTCAAGAACGCGTGGACGTATCAAGCTGAAATTCACATGAAATACTCGGGTCTATTGTCCCTTTAAGCTGTGAAAATATCAAACTTCTAAACCAAGCCAATCAAAAGATACAGCCGATATGTCGATATTTTCAACAAATTTTCGACACTCTCAAAGGAATCAAAACCTACAGGATACTTCCCGTAAACTCAGAATCTTGAAAATTGGCATGAAGCATTGTCATATAATGCAAATATAGGAAAAATTGCGAAAATCTCATTTTTTTAGTTATATAATATAATAAACATATTTTAATAAAATGGAACTTACTACCTTATTTCTCACGAACGAATAAAGTTATCAAATTGAAATTTATACCAAATACCTAGGTCTATTGTCCCTTTAAGCAGTGAAAATATCAAACTTCTAAGCCAAGCCAATCAAAAGATACAGCCGATATGTCGATATTTTCAACAAATTTTCGACACTCGCAAAGGAATCAAAACCTACAGGATACTTCCCGTAAACTCAGAATCTTGAAATTTGGCATGAAGCATTGTCATATAATGCAAATATAGGAAAAATTGCGAAAATCACATTTTTTAGTTATATAATATAATAAACATATTTTAATAAAACGAAACTTACTACCTTATTTCTCACGAACTAATAAAGGTATCAAATTGAAATTTATACCAAATACCTAGGTCTATTGTCCCTTTAAGTAGTGAAAAAATCAAACTTCTACGTTAAAGCGATCAAAAGATACAGCAGTTTATACCGACACCTTAGACGAATTTCCGTCACACGCTAGGGAATCAAAACCTACAAGCAAAGACATTAAAATTATATTTACAATAGATAGGACATCACGAACAAAATCGTAAACCAATACTTTTATCGACTTGGCTAAAAGGCGCTCAGTCTAGTCTGCGCGTCAGGACGTAATTTGTGTCCACCAAGAATAAACATTTTCTAAGGAAATATGCCATGTTGCGCTTTGTGTTACTGTACATCTCGTTATAGTAAAACGACTGGACCTAACTTCGGAATGTTTTTCTATGAATTATTTATATTTCGTCTGCAATTCAAATTTAAAAAAAATCTTAAATAGTTCTAGAAAATTTTCCATTATTGTAATAAGCGCCCTCTATTGTTGAGTAGTTTTACTATTTTCTTGTAGAGATGTAGTAATGTTGTTTATCGATTTAGTTATCGATAATACTTATTAAGATATTACTATATTTCAAGTTTATTTATTATTAACTCTATTTAAACATAATCATATCATATTAATAAACAAAATTGAATGAACAATTACTATTCATTTATCTAGGTTTTTGTTATTTTTGGTTTCCGAATAAAAATAATGTTGTAGGGAAAAAGTGGATACGATTTGTCCAGATAGACCGTAGAGAAGAAAATTGGCTTCCGTCTCATTCGTCGAAATTATGCTCAATGCATTTTAAAAGAGAAGTTATCTACTTTGGAAAGACTTGTCGATCAAATTTAAAAGAAAAAAAAGAATCGGTAGCTTGTATTAGAAATGAAATAGTAAGTTATTAATTTCAGTACTTTTCTACTTAACCGTAAAATTGGAATAAAATTTACGGTTAAGTGGATAAGTACATAGATTACATAACTTATTTATAATGAAATATATTCATAAAATATGTAGGTACGTATATGTAGTACAATGATTGCGAGCTACTTTGTGATTTTGAGGATTCCGTACCTAAAAGGTAAAACGAACCCTATTCATGAGACTTCTCTGTTCGTCTGTCCGTCTGTCACCAGGCTGTATCTCATAAACCGTAATAGCGAGACAGTTGTAATTTCCAGAGATTGTGTTAGTATTTCTGTTGCCGCTATAACAACAAGTACTAAGAATAAAAATAATAAAATATTTAAGGGGGCTCCCATACAACAAACGTGAATTTTTGCCGTTTTTTGCTCCATATTAATAACGGAAACAGATAGACGCTTAAAATGTTCACAGAATATTTGGTTATATATTCAAATTAAAAATAAATAATTGAAATAAAATAAATACTGAAGGCGGGCTCCCATACAATAACCGTGATTTTTTTGCCGTTTTTAAAGATAATGGCGTACGAATCTTGTAAAGGTCTTGCTCCAGCAGACTACCATTTTTGTCGTGATTTGGACAATTATCTACGTGACAAGAAGTTTTCTTCCCAGGAGGCAGTTCCGCTTTCACACAGTTTGTGCAGTCTAGATCCTCAGAGTTCTATCACAAAGGCATAAACGACCTTCCTATATATTGATTATAAATGAATTATTTAAAAAATTAAAAAATAAGCAATTATTTAGATTTTCAGTACTAATCGGCAATTTTAAACTTTAACGCCTATTATATTAAAAGAATTATATAAATAAGAAACTTGTAAACTTGAAATTACCCATAATTATTCTGCTTCCTAATTTTTTGTTTCAAGCTATCATAATGCGACAAAACATCGTCGTAGTAACTTCTTTGAATATTATCGATAACTTTATATCGAAATGATACAAACCCTACCACAGTTTTTTGCATTGCCATTTAAAAATATTTGCAAACAAACGTGTAAAAAGAATAATTTTGCTAAAACGAAATGCAAACGAAAATTGCAAAACAAAATGCGCTTTATGGCCTAAAAGGTCTGTTACACTCAAAAATCGCAATAAACTGAGCGTTAAAATAATTCGTAAGCATAAAACATCTAAAATGCCAATAGACGGTGTCACGGTAAATGAATAGTAGCGAATAAAATTCTAAAACAGTTTTTGTTTGTACAAGACAAGTTTCACTTAATTTGTTTACTTTTCAATATTTATTTACCCGATTTGAACTATACTAGGGTATTAAATCGGATGTGGCAACATAGACCACACTGGCCACCTACCGGGCAATAGCTGAATATATTTTATATAAACTTATTTCATTTTTACTATTTGATGTCTCCAATTGTCGATCTAATTTTGCTATATTGTACCTACTAGATGGCGGAACTGAGCCATGGGATCACAGTTTTTCTATGCCATTTTGACACATGCCCTCTCTATATATCTTAAATCTCTTTGCCTACAAGGTACTTCCCGTGAACTCAAAATCTTGAAATTCGGCATGAAGCAACGTTAAATTATAGTACAGACAGATAAAGGAAAAATTGTGACAATGATAAATTTGAAGTTACATAAAATATTAAAATATTATTTTTGCTTACATGACATGAAATATTTTTTTAATAATTATAAACTTACTACCTACCCTTTTTCACATGAACGTGTTATATATATAACGAGTCATAATTCTAATAAAAGTATTGTATTGTGGATTGCTTAAGTTTAGTTGATTCCGAGGGTAGAATAACTTTTATAAAATTATATAAACGGCTCGATGGTACACTGAGAGTGGCATTTCCTTTAAATACGGTGACTCGTCCCTTAGTAGACAGTCTTCATGGAGCCGTCGGACCGAGCACACTACCAGTTTAGTATTCTGAATATTCGTTATAGGCACATAATTCTTATGTGCCTGGTATTATGTAATTTATATTGCAGTTGATTGTAAATATGCCCAGTGAGTAATGTTATAAGTAACTGTGTACATAATGTTTCTCCTATAATGTTTGCTTTAATATTATTTAATTACCCCCACACTCTGCTATCCTAACATCAGAAGTAGGGATCAGGGCTCTGGTTTTATAAAACTATTTTTTTTTTTTTTCATAACCGCCGTTGGAGCTTGTGACGATATTTCGGAAGCCGTTGTTCAGCGGGTCGCTGACTTCACTCGCACCGTAATGATGACATCAGGCCGTCTTCTCTGACGTTGGAACTGCTACGCTGCATAAGCAGCAATAATCCGGTACCTGGTGTCCTATACAGGAATAATCCTGTATGTACTTCAAAAATACAGAGCCCCAGAACCTCAACCAACAGTGAGAACCTCCAGAAGTTATTCGTAAGTAAAGAATTATCTGAATAGAGTAAATAACGACAATATAAAACAGTATTGCTTAAAAATAACATTTGGAAAACTTATTAAGGGTCAGTATCTGTATCGATTGTATTTTCAATTTGCAACTGTGATAATTTGTTTGGTTGTGTATAATACTGTGTGTGGGTACATGGCTTGGGGGCTACTCTCTAGTGGTACCTTACCGCACATTATTGCAAATAGTAACTACACAAAGGACATTGCTAAAATTCCATACATTGAATGCCCCAGAATTGACAGCAATAAGAAAATGCTAGTTGTGTTTGGAATGATTCATGTAATCATATCAGGTATTTATTGATACACGGACAAGCTTAGGAACCGAGTATCAAACTAAAATGTGTTTGATTTTGAGGTTATATAATCGTAAAGAAAACTGAATAGATTTATTATTTCTTTTACGTTTAGTAAGAAAATGAATGTAATCATCAAATGTGTAAATAATACAAGTTATTTATAGTCTAGCCTTTTACCAATTATTTTGGGGTCAGCGTCCAGTCTAACCGGACGCCGCTGAATATCAATGTTTTACATAGAGCGACTGCCATCTGACCTTCACAACTGTTACTCGTGTAATCCAGTAACAAAAGTGAACACTCACTACTCTGCACAAAGGCAAGGAAGCGAGTAACAATTTTTTTTTTGGTTTAATTCTTTCCGTTCTTCTGAACGGAAAAGGCAAAGGCATAGTACGCCATACAGCCTAGTCTTTAGTAATTTTTTCTTGAGTAAGTTTCTATCCTAATCTCCTTTCTTTTCCTGCGTGAGGCCGACAAGAAAGAATTTGGAGTAAGGACATGATGTGGCCACTGTGCTACATTATTTAACTGTTCTTTATAAATTATTCACTGAATGCACTTTTTACTACATAAATCACGCGATTTTATTTAGTAAACAACACTATAAATAATTTTAAAAGTCCAATGAAAAATGAGCGTGACATTCATCGCGAGTAACAAACATAACAAAACAATTGGAGATGTCACTCATTTCCGCATCTGTAGAATCGATACCGCTATATTTTGTTTAATATCGATAAAAACACTATTATTACGCTATTTTACAGATTGCGTTTAATGTATTTTGATAACAAATGTAGTCATAATAATAAAAAAAATGCATACATTAAATAAAACTTCATGTTTTTTTAATTCATAAATACAATTATTAAACTATCGATTTCGTAAAAACAAGAAGCAACATCTCTAAAGCTCTTGACATGGCAGCAATTTATATGACAGACAAATTGTTTAGTAGTTACAAGGCTTTTAATTATTCGTTTTAAACCCACGCTTGTCCGTTAACTATGGATATTTGCATATAATATAAAAAAATGAAAGAAAAAATATAATGCAGGACATTTATTCGTCCATGCTGGGGCGAATTTCGGCGATCTCCTTTTTGGTGCGGGTACGTGCCCAGGGCTACCCTCTGGTAGTACCATAGCATTAAATATTGTACATTGTAACTCGACGTATCTTGTGCTTGGTCAGAGCTACTCTCTGATAGCACGGGATTTGTTAGTTACTTTAATTGCATGGTAAAGAAAGGAGGTTTTGAAAAATAAAGTTCCATCTGTCTCTTAATAATTAAATTCACAAACAATCTGACACAACATCGCTAAAGCTTTAAGGCTCAAGCTTTTATTGGGAATATTTGGCAGTTTCGGGTGGCTTGACCTGCTGTCGTCCGTACTTTGTATAAAAGTTGAATAAGACGAAGTAACTGAATGCTGATACTTAATAGACTTGATTGAATAACTGACTGTTAACTTGATTGACAGACTTGACAGATTATTATTTTTACTGATACTGTTGTTTGATGAGCCAGGTCTATCCGCATAGGCTGACTGACAAAGTACAGTGTCCAGAATTAATAATAATAATAAAAAGGTGCCTGTGGCCGTGGTGCCTGTGGCTGTAGCTGTGCCTGTGGCTGTTGTACCTGTGGCTGTTGTGCCTGTGGCTGTTGTGCCTGTGGCTGTTGTGCCTGTGGCTGTTGTGCCTGTGGCTGTTGTGCCTGTGGCTGTTGTGCCTGTGGCTGTTGTGCCTGTGGCTGTTGTGCCTGTGGCTGTTGTGCCTGTGGCAAGTGCTGTATCCCTGACGGGTGATGCCATGAAGTATGGTAGATTGAGATAGACTATACTAAAGAGATATAAGATAGAGAGGACTTGTGTCAAAATGGCGTAGAAAAACTGTGATTACATATCTCAGTGACGCTATCTAGTACAATATAGCAAAACTAGATCGACAATTGGAGACATCAAATAGTAAAAATGAAATAAGTTTATATGAATTATATTCAGCTATTGCTCTGTAGATGGCCAGTGTGGTCTATGTTGCCAAGTCCGATTTAATACCCCTAGTATAGACTAAATCGGATAAAAAAAAAATATCGGTAAAAAAAAAAAACAATAAATATCGGGTAATAAGTGAATCTTGTCTGCTACAAATAGCAACACCTATTTTAGCATTATATTCGCTACTACATATGTAGGGTGACGCTAAGTAGAAACCTAAAAACTGTGGTAGGGATCTTGATTATTTCGATATGAAATTATCAATAATATTCAAAGAACTTATTGCGACGACATTTTTTCGTATTTTGGTGGTTTGAAACAAAAAATTAGGATGCAGAAAAATTATTACCAGTTGTAATATTTACAAGTTAGTTAGTTTATTCATATAATTCTTTTAATATACAAATCAATAATTATTATGATCTAGTAATCCATGAGTCGACTGCTAAACATCCGGTTTTGAGTATGACTTCCACAGGAGACAATTATTTATGTGATGAATATAAAGTGTTTGCCCAAGTCATAATATAACCAAGATAATGTCTGGACTTTTGATGGACTGTGATGTCAATTGCAACACAAATCCTATCTAATTTTCTAGTGCTACATTATTTTTATCCGGAAACCTAAAATAACAAAAGCTTAGGTGAATGGATAGCACTTGTTCATTAAGTAATATGACATGATTACGTTCAGAGTTAATAGGTAATTAATAAACTTAAAACATAGCAATACTTGAACCAAGTATGTAGATACTTACTAAAATCACCATGAGATGACCGAAACCACGTTAACAGAAAATCCTTGTCGAATAGTTTTAATATTGAGACTGAGCGATGGTTTGAATTACCCGTAACATATTTATTAATACGTTACCAGAAAATGTTTGGAAAGTTTGGAAAATTTTAATGATATTGTCAGAATTGACCGAGCGATGAGTTATTTTAATTGTTAGATATTTGTCAATCTAACAGAGAATGTTTGTTAAATAGTAGATTTGAATAATATCGACAGGTTGACAACACTGGAACTTGTTTGAATTTCATAATCTCTGACTTATTGTTTCGAAGCAAGAACTGTTCAGTCGGCGGTCAATGTCAAACGTTATTTTTTGTGAGACTGTAGACATATTTGTAGGTACTTCGAGAACGAAGTACATGTCAGTATGGCAGTGTTAAATATGAAGGATATTATAGATTTGTAAAGTAATTATAATGTGTTATATAATGTCACTACAATGTGTATTGGGTAATGGCATATGCCATATTTGCTGCTAGAAGTACCTGATTTGACTAGATATTGTGATTTCATAAGACGAGGCTTAAATTATAAAAATCACCTATAAATTATGAAATGTTGGTTATTTAAGCATTGCGAATGAACAATTGTTATATTGATAAATTACCTTAAAGTGTTTACAAATGGATTTAACACATAGGATGTACTTTACTAAGATTATGTTGTGGTACAATGTGTTATATTTTATCCTAGCAATCGATATTAGATATGTTACTATAATTTTGAGTTCTCTTGAACTGCTACGTTATTGTTAATAAGAAACTTATTGATGAAATACGTTGATACCATTTCCAGGGAGTTTCTTGTCATTTCTGTAGTGTCAAAACTATTTGCACTATTTATTATGTTAATCGAAAAGTTTACTTCGAGAACGAAGTAATTATCAGAATGGCCGTGTTATATATATAACGGGTCATAATTCTAATAAAAGTATTGTATTGTGGATTGCTTAAGTTTAGTTGATTCCGAGGGTAGAATAACTTTTATAAAATTATAAAAACGGCTCGATGGTACTCTGAGAGTGGCATTTCCTATAAATACGGTGACTCGTCCCTTAGTAGATAGTCTTCATCGAGCCTTCGGACCGAGCACACTACCAGTT
>JADWQK010002001.1:0-12073 GCA_017933935.1 Sesamia nonagrioides
GTATATATGAAAAGCCTATGCAATGCGAGGTCAACTAAAACTGGCTATATACCAGCCAATCGATTCGTTAACAAATAGGTGGAATGAGTTTAGAGTGAGCTGTCAGTAGCTAGCTTGACTTAGAATAATAGAAAGCAATCGTTGATGGTAAAGCGCGCTAGTTTATTAAGAGCCTATTCACTCATAAAAACTGAGAGAATAGGAAGAAAGACGGCAGTTGAGCGAGGTGATGCAATGTCAAACCCAACACGACCAACGATACCGCGCCAGAGTGAGATTGATCTGGAGACCCTCCACGACCAAACTCCTGACACATTTGGCGCATCGTACCCGGCACACATCGCAACACAACTGCTCAGACCCGCCCTCCGTACTTCACCAGACATCATGCCGGAACACGACGAATCGCTTGGTGGCAAGACTTTGTCTGGTGGGTGGTTACTTCTGCCGGCAGTCCGACCGAGAAAACTACTGATTATGCTGTAATGTCACAGGAACCCGTACCCTGATACAATTTAGGATGAGAATCAGCACTTTTTTGAACGATAAAATGGTATAAGACAGTCCTCCAAAACGCCCGTCCTGCAGCACTTCCTCGTGCTCTCGTTGGGAAGAAGTTGCGGAACAAACTGCCATCAGCACAGCTGTCTGTTCAGTTAGAACAACTTTATCACCATCATCAGCCTCTACTCGTCCACTGTTGGACATAGGCCTCTTCCACAGCACGCCAACAAGCTCGATTCTGAGCAGCTCTCCGCCAGCCACTACCAGCCACCTTTTTGATGTCGTCGCTCCATCTCGCCCAAGGGCGTCCTACGCTACGTTTGCCGAGACGCGGTCCCCACTCGAGGACTCGTTTACCCCAAAGGTTTTCGGTCCTGCGGCATATGTGACCAGCCCATTGCCACCTTAGCTTGCTAATCCTCTCAGCTATGTTGGTGACTTTGGTCCTCTGTCAGATCGCCTCATTTCTGATGCGGTCCTTCAGAGAGACGCCCAACATAGCCCGCTCCATAGCTCGCTGAGCGGCTTTAAATTTATGGACTAGTCTGACCGTTAGTGTCCACGTCTCGGCTCCGTAAGTCATGACGGGTAGGACGCATTGGTTGAAGATTTTACTTTTTAAACACTGGGGCATGGGCGACGAAAATACCCGACGAAGTTTACCAAACTAGAACAACTTGCTTCTATACAATTAACAGCATTGGTGTCAGAGCCTTCTTCACAAGGCACTCTAACAGTACAAAAACTTCCAAAAGGACACTTAATGGACTTGTCATCCTAGACAAATTGTCCATAACCAGAAAAAAAAAACATAACAACAAACGAAAAAACAACACTCAACATTCACCCATCCCTTTCCAAACCTTACCAACTGACACTTAACCTAACAATATTTATCCACTTTTTCATTACCAACCCACTTGCCCACTAAAAGTATGACACGTGGTCCATAAAAACAACAAAAAAAAAAACGTCATTTTAATCCCTTGCGCGTGAGTCACTATGCCACCCAAAGAGTGGCATAGCGCTATCTCTGTTTCGCGAATAGCCGTGTCTCCCTCGCACACTCGTTTTTTTTTCTCCATTGAAGACTTTGCTGTCAAAATAAGGATTATAAAAGAAGTTTGGATGGCGTTATGCAAGAGGCTTTTTTCTTAGATAACTATACCTACGTTTATTCAGTCTTTAATGGGACACAGGCCCCCATCTCTGTCTGCTCTCACTGTGAGAGGACAGGTGGGCCATAATCCACCACGCAGGCCCAGTGGTTCTAGGATGGTTTGTTTATTAAAGAAAGGAACTTCCGAGTTACTACTGTCAAAATCCAGATATACTGTATGCCTAGTATGAGTTTTCATTACGTGACTCGGTCGTCGATATCGAGCGCTTTGGTGCTCTTGTTTGGCGCTCTCATTGGTTGAGAGTTCTTACAACCTTGAAGCGGGCCAATCGATGAGTCAAACGCGCTCGATATCGACGATCGAGTTTCGTAATGAAAACTCATACTAAGCCTATAACTGCTTTAGCCAGGAATCGAAACCAGGAACTTATCCTCAGCAGTAGCGAACAGCGTGGTTGTCAATACATTGGAATAGATAAGACTAAAATACATTAATAATTTCATATTATACATTGAATGTGTATATTGAAGCTTAAGCCTACAAGACTAAAGAAGAAGTCGGCATTCATTTCTCATAAATTTATCTATGCCACATAACGCCATCCCGCGTGGCATTTACAAAAAAATAAAGCCACGAGAATGTTGTGAGTGATGACTTAATTTTTAGAACCACCGGTAACCGGACACTGTACACCAGAGAGACATATTGTCACCACACGGAATAGTAGAGGATTAGAAGGCAAATGACAGCTAGAATAGATTATAATACTTATATATTTTTTTAATAATTATAAACTAGTGCTTGACTGAAATCCCGCCTGATGGTAAGCAGATGCAATCGTTGATGGTAAAACGCACCAGTTTATTAAGCCTATTCACTTAAAAAACTTAGGAATAGGAAGGATGACGGCAGTTGAGCGAGGTGATGCAAACCCAAGACCAACACGATCAAACGATGCTGCGCTAGAGGGAGATTGATCTGGAGACTCTCCACGACCAAACTCCCGACACAACAACATTTGGCGCATCGTACCCGCCACACATCGCAACACAACTGCTCTGACCCGTCCTCCGTACGGCTTTACCAGACATCATGCCGCAACACGACGAATCGCTTGGCGGCAAGACTGTCGGTCGGTGGTAACTTCTGCCGACAGCCGATGTTATGGCCTCCCACCGAGAAAAATATTATAGCTAATGCTTAATTAAATTATAGCTATCAAGATGTAATTTGTGATCATGTGACCTAAACTTTTTGCTGTAATAGAATAGACGAGACTAGAAATTGTAAATATTGGTGATTGAGGTTTTGCTAAAAAGCCATGGTTTCATTTATTTTTATGTAATTGCAATGGCATGAATTTAGATTGTTTGGAAATGAGTTCGAATTGTCTGTGAGGTCAGTTCTTAATTTTTATTCATTTAACAATTAGCTTAAACTTAATTATATGGAGGATATTAATAGAACTGTCACCTTGTACAAGCGATTAATTTGTATAAAATTTAATTGTTTCTTCAAAATACAAGTACGATTTAGTTTAGGAGTTAGAAGACTATTTTTATGTGGTGTTATACAGGATCATACATCTCAATACGTTGTAATTCATAGATTATTTATTTATCGTAACAAAGCTTAATAAATTATTTTATTTATTTTATTTGGCTACATATTTTATTTCGGTCTGCAAACTGGTGGACCTATTATTAAACACAAACATTCCAGTCTTAGATCCATAATTAACTAAAAATATCAACTAATGGTTAAAAGTTGTAACATGTTTTTTTTTATTAATTATTACTTTGTCTAACATTCACTAATAGCTATTTTATTTAAGATATATCTAGGTACAATCATATAACTAAAATTTCATCAAAAGCCATATTATGCAAATATGTCACCATTATTTAGATACTATTTTTAACAATTGGTTGAGTTTAATTCGGAAAAATCCGGCAATCAATAGTCAAAATCTCACTCTGGTGAGTTGACACTGACAATTAAGATTATCCTCTTTACACAATCCACTCTCGCCTGTCGGTGTACCTATCCTGTAACCCAACCTCGTGATGTATTGAATCTTCACACTATCCTTAGACTTATAGCCTAGCTTTAAATTAAAAGCAAAAAGATGGATACAGTCAGCACAGTTGATGAAAATTAATAGCTTTAAATTTTTTTAGCATCATACGTTTTTTTACTCTGTATAATGTTCATTCAGTGTGGTCTTAAAAAAAAAAAAAAACTAATGTCACGATATTGTGTTTCAGATAGATTGACGGTTGTATTTATTTTGATGGCAACACTGAATTTGCGATTGTCTTTTTATGAGGTTGTCAGGGGTCAGATGACAGTTGTTTTTAGGCGTTTGGAGAAACAGGATTTGATTATAATTGTTTAGTTTTTAAAGTAAATTGCGTCACGAGGTGTGGCACTTTTTTTTTATAAGCTACTAGCTTTCCGCCCGCGGCTTCGCCCGCGTGGAGTTCGGTTATATCGCGCTTTTTAGATTTCCCTCGGGAATATCAAATTTTTCCGGGATAAAAGGTAGCCTATGTTCTTTCTCATGTCTAAAGATTGACTGTGCCAAATTTAATCAAAATCGGTAGAGTTATTTTTGAATTTATAATATTAGTATGGATAAACTAGCGCATGACCGCAATCCCGCCTGATGTTAAGCAGTGATGCGATCGTTGATGGTAAAGCGCGCTAGTTTATTACCTAAGAGCCTATTCACTCTAGCCTAGAAGACACTCAAATTGTAGTGTTATTTGCTTATTTAGGATTCCATCAGTGTGTTGTTAAGGGCTACCAAAGGAGTCAACTTAAAAAATAGACTTCAAATCAATCAAGAATGTTTGTTTTTAAAAAGCAATATTCTCTATGATCCTTCATTAGATAGGTATAGCATTTTTTTTTTATTATTTTAATCTAGTGCTTTACCACAATCCCGCCTGATGGTAAGCAGTGATGTAATCGTTGATGGTAAAGCGCGCTAGTTTATTAAGAGCCTATTCACTCAAAAAAGTGAGTGAGTAGGAAGGAAGACGGCTGTTGAGCAAGGTGATGCAATGTTAAACCCAACAACGCGTCCATCGATTTTGTGCCAGACGGAGATTGATCTGGAAACCCTCCACGACCAAACTCCCGACACAACAATATTGGCGCATCGTACCCGTACATCGCAACACAACTGTACAGACCCGTCCTCCATGCCGGAACACGATGAATCGCTTGGCGGCAAGACTTTGTCTGGTGGGTGGTAACTTCTGCCGGCAGCCGATGTTATTACCACCGAGGGAAACAACTGTCTATTCAGTTAGAAAAAAACTACTTGCGTTTTTGTAATTTTTTTTTTGCGTCAAACGTGTTTTCTTTCTGTCTTTCTATGATTAAAAAAAAGAAAACGAAAGAAAATTCAATGTCGTGCCCTCCCTTATCTACTGTTGTAGACAAATTGGCATATCCATAATACCTAGACTAGAAAATACTAACAGTTAAAAAAAAAAACAATATAAAGTCAAAATAAATATTCAACAAATGACTCACGAATTAACTACTAAAGATATCCTTATAATTGAAAAAAAAAAGCGGTCAGTAACTCACACCTCCTAACCATTAAACTATCATCCTCATCCATCATACATTAAAATACTATTTTGACATCTGTCAAATTTTTCCATCATGGCGGACACTTTGATGGCGCGCATTTGGTAGCCACAATACAAGATGTAATGGCATTAATCGGTCTTAATGGGTTCGTAAGTCGTGGTAGCCTAGTGGTTAAAACACCAGCCTCCTAAGTATGAGTGTCCGTGTTCGATTCCAAGTCAGGCAAGTAAATAAAATAAATAAATAATAAATATATACGGACAAATCACACAGATTGAGCTAGCTCCAAAGTAAGTAGCGAGACTTGTGTTATGGGATACTAACTCAACGATACTATATTTATAATAGAAACATTTATATAGATAAACATCCAAGACCCAGGCTAATCAGGAAAAGATCGTTTCCCATCATGACCTGGCCGGGGATCGAACCCGGGGCCTCCACGTCGCAGGTAGGCGTGTTGACCGCTGCGCCACGGAGGACGACAAGCACCTACTAATGTTACTTTTCTAAGTTATTTGTACTTTCTACACCAATGACTGATTACAAGGTGAAGGAAATATCTTGAGGAAACCTGGATTTTAAGTCTGAAATCGCCAACCCGCATTGAGCAAGCGTTGTGATTACACTCAATACTTCTCTGTATGAGAGGAGATCTGTGCCCAGCAGTGGGATGATAAAAAGGTTGATGATGAATAGGTTTTTATTTGAAGATGGTCTTATGGCAAATAATAATAATCAGGATCTGATTAATCTACGCTCGCCCTGGTTAGTTCGTGGATGGGTCCATGGGACCATCTTTATATATCAAATTTCAGATATCTGAAATTGATTCAGATAGTGGAAGTGGTGGTGCAGTAGTGGTGAAGGCTCAGAGTCACACAAAGGACAATGGAAAGAGCTATGCTCGGAGTTTCTCTGCGTGATCGAATCAGAAACGATGAGATCCAGAATCAGAAGAAGCAAAGTCACCGACATAGCTCTTCGAGTCGCTAAAATTAAGTGGCAGTGGGCAGGGCACATTGCTCGTAGAACCGATAGCAGATGGGGCAGTAAGGTTCTGGAGTGGCGGCCAAGTACTGGAAGCCGCAGCGTAGGGAGGCCCCCAACAAGGTGGACCGATGACCTGGTGAAGGTCGCGAGAAACCGATGGATGCGGGCAGTACAAGACCGGTTGGCGTGGAAAGCCTTGGGGGAGGCCTTTGTCCAGCAGTGGACATCTATAGGCTGAAGAAGAAGAAGAAGAAGTGATGAAATATAATTGCAAGGGTCGGTCTGAGCTCGAACCTACGACCTGGTAAGTGTCACGTTCCAATATGCCACCACTACTCCTCTTTTAAATAGATCAAGTATGGCATAACTCAAGAAACCATATCAGATTCAATTATGATCCATTTAGCCTGTTCTAAATGAAGAGCCAACAAAGACGGACGAATTTTATTTTTAAGTGTCCAATCGCGGTGTGTGGCCAGAGATATTAAATTTTATTGATATGAAACTTTTTTATATGGTGAGGAAATTGTCCAGTTCCAGATATGAAATATGAAAGGCTATTAGCTAGCTATGGTTTGATAAAGATGAAAGGAAGTGAGGTAAGATATTTTATTAACTGTGTCTCTGGTTGTAACTGTGTGTCTGTTTGACCGCCTCCGTGGCGTAGCGGTAGCGGATGCAGCCGCTGCGCAAGGTGGCGCGGGTTCTATCCCCGCACAGTACAAGTATTTGTATGCATGAATATGAATACTTGCACTGGTCTGGTCGTGCCTCGGAATGCACGTTAAGCCGTTGGTCCCGCTTGCCATACAAACATCTAGTGGCAGTCGTTACGGGTCGTTGGAGCCCTCAAAAGTCCAACAATTGGTCTAACTGCAATGCTTCGATGTCGCCTTCGGGTTGTGGAGGTCAGACGGCAGTCGCTTCACGGAAAATGTCGAAGTTTAGCCATTGCAGCAGTTGGACTGGTAAAGCGGACCCCAGACTCCAAAGCTGAAAAGGCTTCGGATGCGACTGGGATTATCGCTGTGATGATGATGATGTCTCTGGTTGTATCACGTTACGTTTTGGCTTTTAGGTACGAAAAACGTTCATGACGTGGTGAAAATTTGGCTGTCGCTGTTTATGATGCCTTGAACGGACTACAGCAGGTCAAGCTACCCGAAACTATCAAATATACCCAATCAACCTTAGCCTTAATGTTTTAGAGATGAAGTTGAAAATCTAATAAAGAAATCTGATAGATTGTAGTAACTTACCACCAGCGACCAGACCAGTGCAAATATGAATATTTGCGATGTGTGTCGGGTACGGTGCGCCAAATGTAGTTGTGTCGGAAGCTTGGTCATGGAGGGTCTCCAGATCAATCTCCCTCTGGCGCAGTATCGTTGGTCGTATTGCAGGCTTTAACATAGCATCACCTCGCTCAACTGCCGTCTACCTTCCTATTCACTCAAAGCACAATCAACTTACAATAGTACTTTAGTCGGAGCTGTCTCGCTCTTCCCTTATGTATCTTTACAATGGAAGTGATGAAGCTAAGCAGAAAATAAAATATGAAAAACAAAAGGAAAAATTAAAATAATTAGGCAGCTCAGAAGCGTGAAGAATGCATTATATTCATAACGGTGTAAAGTATACGTAGTGTCAAAAGTATGTTTTTTATTATTAAAAATTAAACCTATTAACTACTGATAGTATATATACAATGACCCTGCATATTGTTTCTCAATTCTGAGTCTTAAAGCATGCAACCATTCTTACATGAAGCATTGAAATTTTCGATTCCTTCCCCTGAAATTCCTAACTCCATATATCTGGCTTTGGGTCTAGGGAACTAACCAGAAAAACTTTCTAAAAAAAACAACAATAACTTCTCTCTGCTTCTACACTTCACCATCATAAAAGCTAGCAGATTACACGCCGGCCGGCGAATATAACCATTCTTTAAATCGTAATTACTACCCCTTGAATGCACCACGAAATGACAACTCCACATCGGTGGAGGCCTCCCTCTAACCTGGAGGAGTTGCATGGCTGCTGTTTCGTAACTCTTGCCTTTCCCTTTCTCACTTATACGTTTTTAACTGTGCCACATGTAATTTCCCAGAAAATCGCGCCTAGAAACGCAATTCAATTACCGAAGATTTATCAGTGTACCCATTGATATAATATTAAACTAAGGTAGATAAGTCACTAGCGCATTGAACTTGAAGCGTACAAAAGATTATAATTCTAATCTCTTGCCTTAGTCACTCTCGATACACTCGTAAAAACAAACGACAAACACTAACAGCGCAAATGACAAACACTAGCCATCTTTTTCTTCTCTATGCTTTAGATTGCGCCCCATCTCACTCACACTGTGCCAACGTGTGAAATGTACGCAGAATAAAAAAAATGCATGTGTGTGCTGCTGCTCCGATCGGCACATTTATTTCGGTTAATTTGTTAGAGCATATCATATCTGTTTAATATTATATCAACAGCGAGCGTCCCAGACGCCTCGCTTCACTCTGTGTGTGGTACCTAACAAGTATATTTATTTCTGGTGTTGCCTCGCTATAAATCATATTTGTGTGTGTGACACTGCTCGAAGCTGTCATGGCGGCGCGATGAAAATATGGTATTGCCAGAGTAATAAACGCAAAAAGAAATAAATTGCGAGTTGTTTTTTTTATCAAAGCTAATCATGCATGGCGGGTTCGTCTATTTATACGTGTAAAGCCAGTTTTTTAAACCGTCCTGTTTACTTTATACAGGTATTGAAATGTTCTTGACTTTTTGCAGGGTAGACTTGGTCAGGAATCTATACACACAGACCTAAAGTTTATTTAAATGGTTGTTTCAGCTTTATGCTATTACTGGTTAAACCAATATGACCTTTATTTTTATTACAATTAGATTGACGCTACTGAAAAGTTCTTATCGTCTGTTTAGTTATTTCTCAATTATCTTGTAGGCAGTCTCCAGTCTAACCGAATGCAGCTGAATACCTTTAATTTACATGGACTTCCTGCCTATCTGACCACTACAACCAATTACCGCATAATGCGATGCTACTACTTAAGTAAGAATGATTATCGGACGTCTGACGACCCGTAACATCATCATCTCAGCGTTAATCCCAATCGCATACTAAGCTTTTTTTCCGGCTTTGGAATCTGGTGTCCGCTTTATCAGTCTAACTGCTGATTTTGGCTAAACTTCAATATTTTCCGTGAAGCAACTGCCGTCTGACCTTCACTTAACTAGCTTAGCGTGCTTTCCGAGGCACGACCAGACAGAATATTCAACCGCGCCTCCTTGCAGCGGCCGCGTTTGCTACCGCTACGCCACGGAGGCCGTTGACGACCCGGAACGTCTGTCATTCACGTATAACAGCCAGGACCAACGGCTTAACGGCTTAAAATATGAAGATGGGCATACTTCCACCGACCAACAGCAGCAAGCATAGCTTAACCTATGCGATCGAATGGTGCAGCCACAAATCCCAGTCTTAAATAAACGCCGATTTCGATTTCGATAACATCGGCTGCCGGCAGAAGTTACTACCCACCAGACAAAGTCTTGCCGCCAAGCGATTCCTCGTGTTCCGGCATGATGTCTGGTGAAGAGGTACGGAGGACGGGTCTGAGGAGTTGTGTTACGTTGTGTGGCGGGTTAGGTACGATGCGCCAAATGTTGTTGTGTCGGGAGTTTGGTCGTGGAGAGTCTCCAGATCAATCTCCCTCTAGCGCAGCATCGTTTGGTCGTGTTGGTCTTGGTTTTAATATTGCATCACCTCGTTAAACTGCCGTCATCCTTCCTATTCCTAAGTTTTTTAAGTGAATAGGCTTAATAAACTAATGCGCTTTACCATCAACGATCGCATCACTGCTTACCATCAGGCGGGACGCAGTAGTAGGAAAACGTATTACCCAACTAGCAACACTAAAATTCTATATTTAGTCGCACCTCTTAAGAACCAAACGAATGACACCGCAGACATATTTATATCTTTGAATGTTCATGTATGTTTTATGTTGAACAAATCGCCGAGAAACGAGATGGCGGCCATTCGGTAATAATTAGTTATAACTTACTGACAAATTAGTGTTCCCGCCACTAAACTGTCAAAGTCATTCTGACATTAAAGGTGTTGACGTTTGAATGACAGTTAGTGACAAGACATTGATGTTTTTTATGTCAAGTGGCGTGTGAAAAGTCACTGTTGGAAAGTAATGGTTCATGTTAATTTGTCTTTGTTTGCGAGGAATTATTGTCAATTAATAGGATATAATGCGAATGCTATTATGGTATAATCATGCATTGTTAAGAACAACTTGGAAGGATTTTAAGAGAAATATTTATTTCGACAGCTAATTTAAGATGGCGACATTTTTATTCATTCATTTATTTAAGGACTTTGAAAGACTTACAGCCATTGATATAATATTAAACTAAGGTAGATATGTCACTAGCGCACTGAAAATGAAGCGTACAAAAGAAGGTAAGTCCAGTATCTCGCTTTAGTCACTCTCGATACACTCGTAAAAACAAACGACAAACACTAACAGCGCAAATGACAAACACTAGCCATCTTTTTCTTCTGTATGCTTTAGATTGCGCTCCATCTCACTCACACTCTATCAACATGTGAAATGTACGCAGAATAAAAATTTGCATGTGTGTGCTGCTGCTCCGACACGGGACATTTATTTTGGTTAGTTTGTTAGAACATATCGTTAATATTATATCATTGCTTACAGCTAAATACAATGGTAATAAATAATAATATTATAGTCAGACAGCCAATTCCAAGTCCTCACGTCTAGAGCTTGTCTCGTATAAAGTACTACGGAACAAATATACCTACACAGTGCTAAATGTTGCCAAAGAAAAAATTAAAAACCTTAACAAAATAAACATAAAGATTTGCAGGAAGGTCATCACCTGATATTTATTATAAAAAAAAACAAGATGTGATGAATAAACTAGCGCGCTTTACCATCAACGATTGCATCAATGCTTACCATTAGGCGGGCTTGCGATCAAGCATTAGTTTATAATTATAAAAAACCTAGTTCGGATATTCTCAACATTAGTTTTAGAACGTAACTTTCTCACATTATATTATGTATTAATCTACATTGCATCAACTTTTACGATTGTTAATTATTGAGAATTTTTGTTAATATATGTACAAATGTTTCACACATTCATTGTGATCAATTTTATTTTCAAAGGGCAAGGGAGAGGGCTATGCTTGGGGTTTCACTGCGCCATCGAATCAGGAATGGGGAGATCCGCAGAAGAACGAGAGTAACCGACATAGCCCGAAGAATTGCAACACTTAAGTGGCAGTGGGCGCATACATTGCCCGTAGGACCGATGCCCGATGGGGATTGGGGGTTGTGGGGTTCTCGAGTGGCGACCACGCACCGAAAGACGTAGCGTGGGTATGCCCCCGACAAGGTGGGTCGACGACCTGGTGAAGGTCGCAGGAAACCACTGGATGCGGGAGGCGCAGGACCGGTCGTTGTGGAGAACCTTGGGGGAGGCATTTGTCCAGCAGTGGACTTTTTTCGACTGAATTGATGATGATGATGAATTTTATTTTATTTTAATTCTGCCAACACTCTTTGGGCCACCTCGAACACTTTGTGCATCAAATAGGTACTAATTAATAACACTACTCAAGCAAAATGCTAATCATACTTTAATCTACCATGATCAATCGACTTCCAACATTCTCAAGTCCGTCAAAAATTAAGAATTTCAAACTGAACCAAAAACTATTCCAATTAACTTTTTTTAATTACTTTCGCTTCGGAGGCAAAGGCAAAAAATATTGTCAGCCTATT
>JADWQK010000185.1:0-41605 GCA_017933935.1 Sesamia nonagrioides
TCTAACACAATAACACTAAGTGGCTTACACACTTAACCAGCTGATTCAAAAGTAGAAACTAGTCTTCAATTCAGACTCCTCTCAGTGATTTTTATCACATACTGAATACCCTAAAATTTTTTGCGTAGTTTGCAGTGGTGATCAAATCAAATCAAAATTGTTTATTTCAAATTAACAATCCGTTGGTGCTTTTGAATATTCAATGTCGGTCAGTCCAAGAAAAGTGAAGCTAAATTGCACGTTCCAAAGCGTAGATCTCTATGGAGAAGAACGTGCAAGAAACTCCATGGACAGAAGGTGAAGGGGGCATTTACGGGGTAAGCCACATGGGAGTCATGCGTGCCTTGTGAGCTACTGCTACATTGGGCATTACCATGAATCATTATTCATGTCGGGCATTGTACATAATAATAATTGTTTTTTTTTAACACATATCAACTTTATATTTGCTTCACGCACTACCTTCGTCGAACATAGGCACTTTGTTCGACGACACCACTTTCCGCATCGCTGCTTCCTTACGACTAGGAGGTCCTTGCTGTTCTCCTCATCGCTGTCATTGTGGTGCAGATGTCAACAGGCTCGGACACCACGGCCTGGCTTGCAGCCGGAGTGCGGGTCGCTTAGCTCGGCACGCAAACATTAACGACATCATCCGACGAGCTCTTGTCACTGTCGGCGTTCCAGCTGTTTTAGAACCTAATGGCTTGGTGCGCGATGATGGCAAGAGACCGGACGGCATGTCCTTATTTCCTTGGAAGATGGGTAGGCCTTTAGTGTGGGACGCAACTTGCGTCGATACTCTTGCGCCATCCCATCTTCTTGGTTCGACGTGCTGTGCTGGCGTTGCTGCTGCGGCTGCAGAAAACCTCAAGCGGCGAAAGTATAACAACCTTATCAGAAATTATATTTTCGAGCCGTTTGGGGTTGAAACCCTTGGGCCGTGGGGTCCGAGTGCTCATTGCCTTTTTAAAGAACTGTCCAAACGGCTTGTTGACACTTCCCGTGACCCAAGGGCTGGCTTTTACCTTGGCCAGCGGCTTTGTATTGCCATTCAACGCGGCAATGCCGCCAGTCTCTTGGGTACATTACCAGTCGACAGCGATGACAAAGAATTTTTTGATGCTGTATTGTAATTTAATAATAGTTTTATTTAGGGCAATAGCTTTATTTAGTAATTTGTATTTATTTAGTTTTATAAGTTTGTATATACAGTATGTTAAATAACAGAGGGCGTTCCCTTAAACTCGTTAATATATATCATTAATAGATTAAAAAAAAATATCAGCATAGAAAAATAAGCATAAAAAAATCCGAATAAAAAAAAATTCTAATTGGAAATAAATTTGAAACCTCCTGTTTTAAATCAAAATAGTAGTCGTCATGTATAAATAAATTGCGACGTTGCCGTCTTTCATGTTCGCGTGTACAGTGTGTTTCTTTTATATGTCAATTTAAAATTTTTATTGAATATTTTCATATTGGAAAAAATTTTAAAACATTTTGTTTTCGAATGGAAATATTTTTTTTAGCATGTATGTATGCTATTTCGGGTTAACGGGAACGCCCTCTGTTAGTTAACATACTGTATATGTCTCCTACTTTTAAGTTTTTCTTTTCGAGCTATTGTTGACTAAAATGTTGTATTACACTGGCGTTACAAGGTTACTTTATACTGACAGGAATTAATTTAACTAGCACCTTTACTAAGTTATAAAATAACTTGTATTAAGAGTGGTGATACAAGCCCGTACATAATTCAGTTTCACAAAGCAATTAAAGGAAACCAAGCGTGTCCCTGTGTCTAATTCATAATATTGTGAATAATATCCTGTGTGTTAGAGCTAAGGGATGGTTATTATCAGAGAAAAGCAGGGGTTTTGTACCAAAGTAGTTATTCTAGTTAGATTTATCACAAATTTCTTAAGTCTGGTTAGCAAGTAGCGCGGTAAACTTTGCTTTCGCGATGTAGAATTCTGCGTGATGTCAGTATGAAGCGCAATTCATATGCGTTGGTGTAAATGCTCCTGTTTTAGTTCCGATATTTTATTTTTCAGTGACACTAATTTTGGCAGCGTAATAGCAATCACTCCCGAGCAATACGAATCTGTCAATGGTTACTCAAACTTGTTCTGGAATTGGGGCGGGGAAGACGATGACTTCTTTGCCAGGTAAGGTGGCTGGGTTTTATTTTAGGTACAGACGACAGCACATCAAGCTACTTACTACAATCTGTCAGATTTCCTTTTTAGATTTTCAACTTTATCTCTAAAGCATTAAGGCTCAAGGTTGATTGAAAATATCTGACAGTAAGGTGTAGCTTGACCTGCTGTCGTCCGTACCTTTCAGCCTCGTCTATTTTTTTTTTACAAATTATAAACTAGTGCTAGACCTCAATCCCGCCTGATGGTAAGCAGTAATGCAATCGATGATGGTAAAGCGGACTAGTTTATTCCTCCCTATTCCCTATTCACTCTAGCCTTGAAGACACTCAAATTGTAGTCCGACGGAAACACCGCCGCTGGCAAATTGTTCCAGCCCCTCGATGTACGCGGTATTAAAGAGGAGGCGAAACGCTTCGTCTGGATCGTAGCGGTGTTAACAACGTAAGGGTGGAAACTCGCCGTATGGTGGGTCGTCCGATGGTGGAACGGAGGTGGCGGAATTAAATCATGCAATTCCCTCGCACATTCACCAAAATGCATCCTATAGAACACCGAAAGGCTGGCTACTCTACGCCTGTGCTCTAGGCTTTGGAGACCGTACTTACCTTATCGACTTACTTTTTTCTTACAGACTCGAAGCCAACTACTACACTGTTGCTAAATACAACAGTTCCATTACGCGACACGCAGTACTGACTCACCCTGTTTACGATCCTGACAAGAAACGGTACAAAATAATTCACTATTCATTATTTTCTAAAATATGGAGACAACAATACGACAATAAATAAAAACACTGGTTAAGAGTATGAAAAAATGCCACAAAGACCAAGGAGCCATGCAACAAAATCATTTTCATTCATGTCGAAAAAGATGACCGCGTGAACCGTCTACGAGAGAGGTTTGAGGCAAAGTCATGATGAGGCCACTATGATACGATATCTCAATGTTCTTTATAAATTATTTACTGAATGCAGTTTTTACTACACAAATCAGGCACTTTTAATTTAATAAACAATACTATAAATAATTTAAAAGTCCAATGAAAAATGAGCCTGACACTCAGCTTAACTTTGCCGCCAAAACGCCATATACTAACTTAAAAAAATGATTTTTACACAAATTACAAGCAATTATCTGTAATCTGTAACTACGGTCAATCTGGGTAACTTTGATTGATTCGGGTAACATTGACAGTCGGACCATGAATTAGTTTCGATTTTTTTTTCGTGTGATACCAACACAGTTTACAAATACTTCTTGTAGCTTTGTATTTCTAAACTAGCTCCGTAAACGTTAAATATTTTTTTGTTTCTATTATTTTAGCTTTTTTTTTTCTATTTAAGTATACAAAAAATTTAGTCTCAAACGTGCTCATGTAAAATTTGTACAACAATGCCAAAGGTCTCAGATTGATTTTATTGACTATTTTATAAAATACTAGCGACCCGCCCCGGCTTCGCACGGGTGAAAAGCTGAGAACTAAATACACTACAGAAAAACTGTGAACGTATAAAAAACAGCGGACCGCCGCGCCGCCGCTCCTGCCGCACCGGCTGGCCGCTCCTGTCCGCAATTTTTAAATCTATAATATCATCGAAAACATTCATTTAAATCACATACTTTAAAGGGCAACATAAATCTATATTAAATCAACTATTTATTTAAGGTATTAAGTTGGATAAGGATTAATGCTGTATTGGTTACTGCAAACGCGAAAAAACTGTAATTATTTACGACATCACATTAAAAACCAAAATCAAAAATCTAAATAAAAAATCAAAGTTAAAAATCAAAATCAAAAATCAAAATCAAAAATAAAAATAAAAAATCAAAATCAGACAGAATTTTTCAAATCGGACCAGTAGTTCCTGAGATTAGCGCGTTCAAACAAACAAACAAAGTCTTCAGCTTTATAAAAAGCTGAAGACTTTGTTTGTTTGTTTCGGGTCGGACGGGGTTTTCTTAACATATTGTATACAATATGTTAAGAAAACCCTATACCCGTAAGGATAATAAAGGTTAGGTAAACACATGGCCAAATAAAATATGAAATTTTACATAATCATCATAGTAACAATACTAGTGAATTTTGAAATTATCTTTTTTTCCCGCGAACTTCCCCAATATTGGGTAAATTTTTAAAATGTGACAACACCATTTTCGGCGGTATCATCGTTTGATTTATTGTTGGATATTAAATGTATAAATTTATGTTCAATATTTGGCCGCTCCGTTTGTGATGCCGGTGCGCGGCGAGTTTGTCGGTGTCCTCAAAGGAAAAAGTAGGTGAAACTAGGGATGTACTATTTTTTGCGTAATAACGTTTTTTTATCGCTATTAATCGAAACTTGTATCTGGTTGAAGGATTTGTTGTAAAAACACAGATTACCCAATGGTAAAAGTACTTTTGTTTGTTTATCGATTAATTACTAATAACATTATTATAACACAAGTATTAGTAAACAGAAACGATAAAGACTTATGAAACACAATTTTAGTAAAGTTTTACAAATATTTTATCGGTCAATATCATCGTTAATGAGACAGAAACTGAAATTAAAACTTGGAATGATTTCCATTTACAGCAGTGTACCTCGCTAATTTGAGTTCTGTAAAAGTTCTAAACAATTCCATGCGATGTTGAATCGAGAAAAAGAATGAGAAACTACAATACTAAATCGATACCAAAAATAGACGAGTATCAATCGATAAAAAAAAAAACAATATTTTGATTACTTACACATCTCTATCAAAGCATGCCGCCGCCAGCCGCGTAAGTACCTATTTTTATAAAATAAAAATAATTTTTTACTTTAAATTATTAGTTGCGCGTAAACATTGCTGGTGTACACTATTCGTGTATTGTGTGATCATGTCGTTTTCTAACGTAGAGTAATGTAACATGCTGATGGAGGTAGTAACTGCAATTAGCTGTGTTGTGATCAGGTGTTAGACGATTTGGAAGTGGGTACTTATCGGTCAATACACGAGGGTTCCAGTATGACGGTGCCTCACGATGTTTTTGCCGACCTGTACGTGAGTACATTATCATTATTGTCCATTATCAGTTCGGCGAGCAGTGGATTGGTAGGGGCCAACTGTGGCCAGCGCGGATTTGACACCACTTGATTTTTATTTGTGTGCATGTCCGTGCTAATCTCGTGCGACGAAATATGGAACATCTCCGCCACAGCCATTGTGCTCATACAATGAAATGATACATTCGGAGAGTCAGACGACCTTCCTACTTAAAAAAAAAGTTCTCTTCTCGAGCTGCCTAAGTATCACTGTTTCTTTCGAGAGTCGATAAATGTGGAGAAGCTACCTATACCTACAAGCATGAGGTCAACTGCGGTCATGACCTGTGCCTGTGTTGCCATGAAATTACCTATTTATTTTATTTAAGTTATTTATTTTTTAGGGGTATTTTTTTTAAGTTTACCCAGGTTTTGCAGGCATTAGTAGAATCAGTTATCGATACCTAACAATACCTTCACGGGTCGAACAGGGTTTTCTTAACATATTGTATATGTATTAGTATAGATAGATAATCAGTTTGAATTCCAAAAGCACAAGTCAACCACACAAGCAATATTTACTCTTGTGAGCAATGTCGTGACTAAATTAAACAATAATAAATGAAACAACCGGTGTATTCATCGACCTGTCGCAAGCTTTTGACTTCGTAGTGCATAAAATCCCGGGTCGCACTTTTTTTTTAATAATTATAAACTAGTGCTTGACTGCAATCCCGCCTGATGGTAAGCAGTGACGCAATTGTTGATGGTAAAGCCCACTAGTTTATTAAGCCTATTCACTCAAAAACTTAGGAATAGGAAGGATGACGGCAGTTGAGCCAGGTGATGCAATGTTAAACCCAAGACCAACACGACCAACGATGCTGCGCCAGAGGAAGATTGATCTGGAGACTCTCCACGACCAAACTCCCGACACAACAACATTTGGCGCATCGTACCCGGCACACATCGCAACACAATTACTGCTCAGACCCGTACGCACTGCAGTTGATTTGGTCATATATCGATTTTTGGTCATTGATTGAAAACAATACGTTGTCCTAGACAAAGTAAATGAAAACATAGTTTCTACTGTTCAAACTCTAGGGTAAATAAACGTGGTGTCCCTCAGGCAAGTGAATTAGGTCCCATATTATTTTTATTGTGTAGGTGAGCGGTACGTTGACCATATTTTTGTTGAGACAACTATATAAGATAACAAACTCATAACTTTGTAATTTTTCATGATACCTTTTGAAATTTTGTACAGAGATTCTTTACTTAAAAATACTGGACACATGTTTCGGATTTCGCATATTCAAAAAATAACGTTGTATAGTAAGCATAAGGTTTAATTTCATTTACAATTGTTTTAGCTTATTACAGAATTTTCTAAAAATTAATATCCCTATGTATAGTTGATATGTACTCGTATTTCATAGAATTTTCGTATGCAGATTGGAAACGTTAACAAATTTATGCAGTTTCTTTTATTGTTGTATTTTTTTTTTAATAATTATAAACTAGTGCTTGATTGCAATCCCGCCTGGTGGTAAGCAGTGATGCAATCGTTCACTAGTTTATTAAGCCTATTCACCTAAAAAACTAAGGAATAGGAAGGATGACGGCAGTTGAGCGAGGTGATGCAATGTTAAACCCAAGACCAACACGACCAAACGATGCTGAGCTAGAGGGAGATTGATCTGGAGACTCTCCTCGACCAAACTCCCGACACAAAAACATTTGGCGCGTCGTACCCGCCACACAACGCAACTGTCAGACTCATCCTCCGTACGGCTTCACCAGACATCATACGGGAACACGACGAATCGCATGGCGGCAAGACTTTGTCTGGTGGGTGGTAACTTCTGCCGGCAGCCGATGTTATGGCCTACCACCGAGAAAATCGTCTCCACTTTCTAGAGTTTTGATGACACATTTAGCGGAGTAGGTGAGCGATCGACTGTAGCATATCGCGGGTTCAATTCCCACACGGAACAAATATTTGTACCTATGGCCTACAGATAGATGGAGTAGGACAACTGAAACGTGTTAGGCGTTGGTTGCGTATTTTTAGTTTTTGACAAAAAAAAATATACTAGTGGTTGACCGCAATCCTGCCTGATGAGAAGCAGTGATGCAATCGTTGATGGTAAAGCGCGTTTATTATGAACCTATTCACCCTAGCCTTGAAGACACTTAAATTGTAGTCCGACGGAAACACCTCCGCTGGCAAATTCTGTCCCTCACTACATAATGGTTTTTTTTTAAGGATTTCATTGTTTCTTTTCATTTCAGATCCTTCCTCCGCATGAGTTCCAGAATGCGTTTCCGAAGAGATGACCTTACAAGCACTAGGTACAATATTATCAACGTCACTCAAGCGAAGCTCTGCACCCACCTTCTAGCCGACGTCAACCCAACGAACCTGACTTCAAGAGCCTGATGCAGCGTCTCTTTTATTTCAATGATAAACCTTTTTATGGCCACGAATAATTCAAAACACAATAGGATCGTCAGTTTTTGTGAAAGTAAAATTGAATATTAACTACTGTTTTTTTTTTATCCATGCTAATATTATAAATGCGAAAGTAACTCTGTCTGTCTGTCTGTATGTCTGTCTGTCTGTCTGTCTGTTACGCTTTCCCGCCTAAACCTCTCAACCGATTTTGATGAAATTTGGCACAGACAATCTTTAGACCCTGAGAAAGAACATAGGCTACCTTTTATCCCGTAAAAATTTGATGTTCCCGAGGGAAATCTAAAAAGCGCGATATAACCGAACTCCACGCGGGCGAAGCCGCGGGCGGGAAGCTAGTATGTTATATATGAAAAGCAAGCACCAGAAATGTACTTGAAAGTAACATTAAAGAAAATCAATGTACAGATGCAGCACATCAAGCTGTCAAAAGAGATGGCTAAACGGTTGCCTCAGCTTGGTCAAACGAATAGGAATTCCACACTAACACGTAATATTTGTATACTCATTCAAGAATTGTTTAGTGTTTGTGTATTGTGATAATTTGGTGGTTTGATAAATTCCTTCGATAAATGGAACTGCGTCACGAGGCGTGACTTACTGAGAAATTCTTAATTCAAGCATATTACAGAAGATGGATAGAAGGATCGAATGGGACTCACCAGAATATCCAGGTTTTCTCGCTCAGCCTGTTGCGTAGGGGGCCCCACGTTGAACACAAATCACCTTCGTTTAAAGATGCACTCGCTAATTGCTGATTTATCTGATTTTGGTCTGATGCTTGATCGATGATTTAATGGTGAATGTCAAAGATATCGCTTGCTGTCTATGGACTATGTATCCGGTCTTGTTCACTTTAGCCTTGAAAACACTCAAATTGTAGTCCGACGGAAACACCGCCGCTGGCAAATTTGTTCCAGTTCCTCGAGACACGCGGTATAAAAGAGGAAGCGAAACTTTTCGTCCGGATCGTAGTGGTGTTAACAACGTAAGGGTGGAAACTCTCTGTACTACAGGCAGTGACGGATTAAGACTACTTGATGCCCTAAGCAACCCACGCCTGTGGGCCCCCTATTGGAATGAGCTTTTTTTTTTTTTTTAGCCGTCCCCGTCCTTCCTCGACTCTCCCGGATTTCATTTGGAATGACCTTTTGTGCTTCTTCTGGTGCCCCCCAGACGTAATGCCCTAGGCAATCTGGTGCCCCCCCAGACGTGATGCCCTAAGCAATTGCTTAATTTGATTACGGGTTAATCCGTCACTGACTACAGGTCGTCCGATGGTGGAACCATAGATTACAGAATAGTACGTGAAACGGAGATGGGGGAATTAAATCATGCAATTCCCTCGCACACTCACCAAAATGCATACTATAGAACAGCGAAAGGCTGACTACTTTACGCCTGTAATCGAGGCTTTGGATTTTTTTTATTTAATTGCGTATATCAGAAATAGTACCAGATTTTTGATTTCACCCTCCTACGATCAACCCTTATTTTTTAATAGCCATTTTAGTACTTTAATCATTTTTCGCGTCCGGTCGAAAACTGATCAATCGTCATTTAATTAGTTTTATTCCCGAAGGAAATTTAAAAACCGCAATAAAACCGAATTTCACGCGGGCGATGCCGCGGGTGGAAAGCTAGTAATTTAATATTAAGCATTAATTGTGTCGGATTGCAAAATATGTGTACTAACGTATGTCGTGACAGTGCATTAAAGGCATTCAGCTCGTACTGACGTATATTATATTGACAAACACCCTCCCTAGCTACTCTCCCCTGGCATTCTGACATTTTCTACGTGAGGCTCGCACCACAGTACCTAAACAGACTCGCACACCACTTGATTCTTGTTTAAAATCTTTCGTGGAAGGCACGTTGCCGCCGCCATTAGTATTATAGTAGTTTTAGTGCATACTGCATAATATTTGCACCGACAACAATCACATTAAAAGTACAAAAACAGTCAATGTCCTTTTTATGGTTGCATGGAAGAGATTACAGAAGCGATGAGGCCGACCCTTATCCATACTAATGTTATAAATGTGAAAGTAACTCTGTCTGTCTGTCTGTTACGCTTTCCCGCTTAAACCTCTCAACCGATTTTGATGAAATTTGGCGCAGACAGTCTTTAGACCCTGAGGAAGGACATAGGCTACCTTTTATAGTAAAAAGAAATTATGTTCCCGAGGGAAATCTAAAAAGCGCGATATAACCGAATTACACGCGGGCGAAGCCGCGGGCGGAAAGTTAATAGTATAATATGTAACTATAAAATATTTTTTTTATGTCATGTGCTTTTGTAGTGCACATCAAGCTACTACAATCTGTCAATTTCTTTATTACATTTTCAACTTTATCGTTAAAGCATTAAGGCTCTAGGTAGATTAGGACTATTTGACTATTTCGGATACGTTGACCTGCTGTCGATCGTACAATGCAGTACATTAAAATGAATAAATTAGAACAAAAGGTGGCCACGGACGCCACGGAGGCCAGGCGGAAAGGATGCCCAGAGACTGGCTAAAATAGCATAATTCTGTCGTTCAATATTCTTGAAGTAAATAACACACTTGCTTTTTGTGGTAGTCAAACCGGAATTTATCTTAAAATCTTACAAGACGAGTTGGGCCTAAGAAAGTATTTAAAAATAAGGTCCGTATCGGTCGGTGGTGGTCGGGTGTCGGGTCGTAAGGAACGTCACTCAAAACTCAAGCTTTACATAAGTCTCCTTTCAAGCCATTTGATTGGTTGAAACTAGTTTTAAGTAGGTAATGCTTAAACAGAGATCAATGCTTGAGTTTCCTTCTGGAATACGGACCTAAGAAACAAAAAAAATAACAAGTAGAATAGTGATCCTTACATTACTTTTTTTTTTCGTTTTTGGCAACTGAGCCGGTTTCGACTATTCTGCCAGTATCTCGTGATGTGTCCTTACATTTTACGTTACCTGTTATGATTAACAGAGGTGACGTTTTGTAGTTTCTGCTTACGCCATGGAAAGTAGGCATGGCTATGAGTGAGAGAGGAATGTATGTACGAAACACAACTTTACAAAAGAATTTTATTGTTTCAATTTGTAATATAAATAAAGAAAAATAAAAATTAACAAGTGCATATACCGCCTTCTATTTGACTTTTATTATCACAAGAAACTTTCTATATAACTTTCATTACCTCTTCTGCAATATTCAAAGCAGTGAATTTTTTCACATTGTGCAACAACAAGCATAACTTCGGATCTGTAACGAGTTTACAAACGTAAATATCTCCCTCATCAGTATCCACTTCTAAACGTTTCAACACATCTTTTAATTCATCTGCATATGGCGTCCTCCTCTCTTCTGGAATCATAACAAAATGCCAAGGCAAACAAATCCGTAAAACATTCCATATAACTGACTGACTAACAGCATATGCTAAGTCAGGGTTCTCCTCGAGCTCAACTGTAGGTTCTTCTTCACTTTCCACTTTCTCCAAGGGTTTCTCTTCAGGTGCAACGGTATCTTCACATGGCGGACAAATAAACGTACTCTTGACATTAATGGCAGATTGTGCCATTTTACTTTTAGTGGTCATGCTTCTCTGTTTAGGCAAACGTGCGCTTTGTGAAGTTTCCATTTTTTTCGAGGCTAGGGATTTTTTTCCTTTTTTACCTTTCTTTTCTTCTGGCCGAGGTTCGTATTTCATTTCAATAATGGTAGTACCTTCACAATAGTCTATGACTTTTTGTAAAACAGTATCAAGAAATTCTTTCGTACATTTATGGGCACAAGCTAAACATTCATCTCTGTATTGCTTGAGTTTAATCAGTTTTAGAACTACTTCGTCACATTCCTCAACGTCAAAGCAAGTCTTTTTACCAACAGCCATAGATAACGCTGTTGTGAAACCTTGTACAGGATCAGGATTTTTACAAAAAGCTAATAGAAATGCAGAATAATTCATCATATTTTCCTCCGTTTCGAATAGTTCGAACAAGAAATGTTTTATCAGATTCTTTCTTAGCTCTGCATGTTTGTCTTCTGGATCAAACTCTTTTTCAAACCAAAGTTCTTCCGCAATGAAGTCATCCCTTGATATCAACTCTTTAGAGTGGGGATCCTTACATCGAAATCTTTTGCGAACTTCTAATAGCTCATCCACTTCGGGATATTGAATATTCAAACTATAAATAAGAAAATCTCTCCAATCGACATATACCGTATCGCCAAACAACAAGTATACTAATTTGGGTACGTTGTCTGGATTTACCCTCATCCAAGCTGCCGGAAATAGAGGCCCACTGCAAGTCTCTTTTCCAAAGAAAAAGAAATCTTGAAGAAGGTATATGAAAGCCTGTGTCAGAATTATTCCCGTAGGTGCAACAATCTTAAACTGAGTACGCAGAGTAGCTAGTTGGCTGATTTTGAAATCCATACTCCCAACTTCCTCAGTTAGTGGTCCCGTATCTACTAGCGGCTCTTGTGGAGCAAATTGTAAAAGATTAGGATCAATCATAAATGTGTCTTGTTCAAGTGCAAGCGTTTCTGGGATTCTTCGACCATCTTCAACAGCCATTTGTAAATATTTACAAAGTCTATCCACAGATTTTATTTCATTTATATAATAATTGTCAATGTCGTTTTGTATTTCCATAAACGCTCTATAAATATGGTCGTTAAATAATTTCATATCACGGTAGCATTTGTATTGAAGGACTTGCATTCGAAGGCTTGCTCTAAACATTTCTCCATTGATACCCATTGTCCACTCTTCGATACATTTCAACGCGTTCTTTTTAGAGGCTTCTTCTAAATTAATCGATTCTTCAGAACCATTATCATCTCTCTTTCTTATGGATGGTTGAATTCTAGCTACTTCACCATATTCCCTAGCTATTATGGATCTATAATAGTCATTCGTATCTTTAATAACTTTTAAAGCATATTTAACATTATTCTCAATAACTAAATTAAAAGGATTATTGTTGAAATCAATTTCAATGTTTTTAAGTAGCAATTCTTGAAATGCTGATTTTAACTGTCTATATGCTTTGTCTTCGCCTCCTTTTCTACTCCCAGATGTGTCATCAGATTCCCTGTATATTTTATTCAATTCTTTAAAAGATATTTTATCCATTGGTGGAATATGTTTGATCATAGTTAAATAAAAATCATGGAGTGCTTGAAATGTCAAAATTGATCTGAAATAAATAAAACTGCATAAATGAAAAATATGTTGTATTAAATTACGTGCTACGTACTCTAAAGAGATGCCATTTCTATTCACGCTAGGTGGGAGAGGAACAATTGGGGCAGGAAGGTCAAGTACCTACCTTTTTTCATACATGTGATAAAGAAGATCAAAATTTCTCAATGACAGTCTCTTAAGGCCTTGGTAGTTCTTGTAGCTAAGACATCACCAGGGTAATTGCGTAACACACATATCAGTAGGAATGTATTTCACTTTAATAGTTCAACAAAAAGCATTGCGTTATTTACGTTGTTGAGCAGACACATTTTTCGAACATATGGAGTAATGTATTAGCGATATGCAATAAAATTATTCAAATTGATAGCAAAAGTGTGTTACTCAATTAGGGTGCTGTCCTTATCACAAATACCAGCATTTCATGAATTTACTTAAAATGCTTCACCTGTTAAGTTCTGCTTGCATGCATGATATGTAGGTATTTACTAAGGTTAACAGTTCTTCCATAGCCCAATTATCGCATATTAGATCATGTCTTTTCTTTTCAGCGTGTAATTTTCTTTCATCGCATATATGATACAACCGATCTTGTAACGCTTTAACCCGACAATGCCATTCATTTTTTGTCACATTAACGTCACGCCAATCATTTTCAAACTCATTGTACTCTTTTTGAAATGTACACACAAGATCTTGTTTACAAGAGGGTAAAGTAATTATTTGTTCCATTTTATCCTTAATGTATCTTGTGTATGGAATCAAACAGTTCATCTGTAACCTCTTCGCAAAAAACAGTTCCTTCATGTCTCTAATATAAACTTTTTCAATCGCTTGCCAACAAGTCGCCAATGCAACTCCTATTATCTCAGCAATAGGTAGCTCGCCATAATCCCAATCTTCCTCGCCAGGCAATAAGTTAGCTTCTTCAATATTTATCGATTTGATGACAACATCTTCCCCAGACAACTCCTCTACAGCTGCAACAGCATCTTCACGATACTCTTCTATGGAAGGTTCTTTGACTATCGTCAGCGATGAGTTCTTACTAATTTTTGAAACGTGTCGTAATTTGTCTTTCGATTTCCCATTAATAACTTCAGTTTTAACTACTTTAAGTTTTGCTCGTTTGTCGTCTGATGCCGGGAATTCGAGATTACTCAGAACATTTTCACCGAACAGTGAATCTGATGACGGTAGGGGCATTAAGAAATCACCAATGATATATTTACACATTTGAGACAAAAAATCCTTATCTATGACTTCGTAGTACATACTATAATTGATACCTAGCACCGCGTAAAAACGATCTATCAACTCAGAATTCTCTTCTGTTAAATCCCATATGACAAGTTCCTGCAAAATATCTTCAGTCTCTCTAAGATGTAGATAACTTGTGAAATAACTTTCAAATGGTTTTTCAAGTTTATTCTTATGGGGATCGCTTACAAGTTTAGATACCCTTAGTTCCTTATATGGATCTATTTCTTTTTTACGATGCCTTGCAATGCACTCTTCGAGATAAATATCGTCCCTATCTTCTAGTAGTTCAGCTTCATTGGGTGGGGTACAGCCAGAGAAAGTCTCTTCCAATATTTGTGCTTCTCTATAAGTATTCGGGTAGTTAATAATTACAAAACCTTTAATGCCATGTTTATCTTTAAGATACTCAACTATCATTGCTGCCAAGAGATGATCAGTTAACGGATCACCTATACCTAAAGATTCATATGCATATCTACCTAGATCAGCAGGGTGAGACAATTTAATTTCTTCTTCTGGTATTGTTTTTGGTGTCTGCGTCTGTTTGGTATTCGCCGGGATTACTCCTATCATAGCACTGACGGTTAAATCACTGATTTTGCTCGTGGCTTCATCATCCAATTTCATTAATCTGATTAGTTCCTTATCTTCCTCCTCGGAAGTAGCTGCGGTAAACTTATCAAACGACAGATCAATATCAACACAACCTACCATTTCAGATTTAAATTTTCTTAGACAAAAATTAATTGCACTTTCAAGGCGAACAACGTGTACTTTTCGCAAGTTGAGCAACGTTTGCATTGCAACAGTTATAGATCTATCCGGGAGGCCACGTACCACGGCTTTTGTTGAATATAGTGGCAATTCAGCAGGTGGTAATGGTGGTGGATGTGGATATTTTATTCCAAGTAATGTGTAAACCAAATGACCTAGTATGCGAGTCCCCAAATATTCGTATTTTCTTTCATCAGACTCAGGGTCATAGTTAGGTAGTAATATATCCAAAGTCCATGGATACGAATAATCATGATATTCTTTAAATTCGTTATCATTTTGAGCTTCCTGACGATCTAATTCAAGCCTAATAATTTCCTCTTCTTCAGGAACAGATTCCTCTTCGGTGCGTTCTTTCAAAATGTCTTCTGTGGGGTCCGAAATATCAAAAATTGGCTGTTGTTTATAATACAAAATTTTCCATTCATGAATGAAATGATCAGGAATATCATCAGCAATCAATTTCTTAAAGTATGCATATTTCGCTGCGTAGTCCACTATTGATAACATCGTATCATAACAAATTTCATAGTAATGAAGACGTTTTCTCCTCATTTTTTCGGCATATAATTTCTTGTGGAGCAACATTTGTCTCTCTTTTTCAAAATCAATTTCTACTTTTTCCAGATTTATTTGTTCTTTGATATTATCAAGAAACTGATCAAACTGCTGGCTTCGTTGATCTGCAAATTCTTTTTCAGCTTGAACTCTATTTTTTACTAAATTTCGCGCTTGCTGCTTTGTTTCCATTATTTGGGTACACATCTGCTTTTCAAATTGAGAGAGTTTCATTACTTTCTTAGCAAGTTCAGTGTCCAGCTTAGTTTCTTCCTCAGCAATAGAAAGATCCCACATGGAACCACTCATGACATGTCTAAGTTCATTTTGGAACTCTTCGGAATCCGATTTCTTTCTCATTCTGGTATGAAGATTATCCATATATTTTTTTGTCCATTCGGACCCAGAAATTGAAGATCTTTGATCTATAGCATTTTGTTCTAAAACAAGAAGCTCATCATATGTGTAATTTTTAAATTTACACGGATACCTTAAAGCAAATCGTTCCATTTCTTTTCGCTCTCTGCCTGTTGATTTTGATGGCAGTGCAGCCTTAAAGCACATGGGAGTATTTGCTTCTTTTATGTTTTTAAGTATTTTTGAGTATTTATGTCTTATGTAGTCATAAGTGTCTTTAACTTGTTCGGCTTTCTTCCGTTGCCAGTCTATGAAATGCTTCTCATTTAGTAGGGGCTTCGAGAGATTATCGACGATTGACTCTTGTTCTTCAGGAACATGTTCTACTTTAAACCTGTGTCCAATTTTCTCTACTAAAGAAGAAACCATTTTTCTTTCTCGTTTTATAAAGCTTGTGCGATCTCTTTTGTCTAAATGAAGGAACATTTGATAGAATAGACGAAGTATCGCAGATCCTTTGCCATCCATAATATCTTCAAGATCAGGAGCATTTAATCGCACGTCTAAGTCCACTAGCCATTCTGATAAATATTTCCAATTGCTTTTAATATCCTCGTGTGCATTACTAGTCTTTATCAGAAAAAATTTTTCGTCATTGATAACGTTGTAGCTATTGAGTACATTAGCAATGACATAACCGTTCTTCATCATTTGTCCGAACTCATCGGCTTCCCATGATATTGGACGCTGCAATCTTTCTGTTAGCCATTCCTTCAATATTTCAGCCATATTATAATTTTGTCAGTACATAATAATAAATATTTCAATATAGTTGTCACCTTGATGCATAGTTTGGCGTAGATTTGACTGACAAAAATAATAGAGAGAATTCTCTAAAAAAAATATGATGTCTTAACAAATTATGTCAGCCAATTTTTTTTCTTATTCCTTCAAAACAACTTCAAAATCATCGTAAAAATAATCACAATCCTCTATCTTTTTTATATTAAATAATAACTGGCAACCCACGGCTGTGCTTGTCATTCCTTATTATGACTTTTTTGTGATGTTTATTTTCACTGTTTTCTATGTATATTTCTTGAATTCTGCCTAGATCTAATCCAGGATGAAATGTAATGAATTCGATAAAAGTGTATGTACAATCAGGAGATTTAAATAACAGGTAAGACGACAGATCGTGTTATTCATTTTGTCGCGTTGTTCACAGAACACTCGCCACATGAACCTGGAGAATTTAGATAAAGCCTTGAAGGAATTGGGCATGTTAAGTGCAATAACCGAAGCGCGGCGCGACTACTTACGCGAGTCAAAATCAAACTACAGCGTGATGCGTCTCAACACGCGATACGTGTCTAACGTGACCCTGGGATATTGTATGAAAAGAGCGACTAACAAAAACAGACTCTGCCCATACGTATTGCCAATTAGACACAGAACTAAGAGTGAAAACTCTGATGCGATCAGTAGTGACGTGAGCGATAGCGGGTGCGAGTTCAAAAACAGTTTGTTAGAGCCATCCACGAGCGGGTACAACCACGAGTGCGCGAAGAATCCGGCGAAGCGCTGCCAGTCACTGGAGAACCTGGCCCTTGCGACGGACGCGCCGGCGCGCGCCGAACCCTCGCCCGACATGGACTGTGTCTCCACGCGCATTCAGAAGCTACAAGTCGATGAATGACACCCAGTCAAGCACTTGCACACAACCACCTCAAAATCTAGTGTGATGACCTTCGAATCGTATTTACTCTAAGTTGAGGAGTGGAGGTTAGAAAGATAGAAGTAGTATTCAAGTGATTTAATGAATGTTGAATAATGTATTTTTCAGTATATTTATACTGACGCATGGATTTAAGTGTAGAAGCTGATTCTAAATGTTCCTAGCTCCACGGTGTACTTGGGTTAATTTTGCATTATTATCCTCCCCAACGGTAATGATAGTGCAGCTACTTTCATTAATGGTTAAGCGAATTGCTCAAAAAAATGTTTAGAATTGGTACAAATTTTGGATACATGTATCTAAATTAGACAATTGTTTTGATAACATTAATTGATATGTTAGCAAACTGTGAGAGTTTTAATAATTTTTATGGTTACCTAAAGTTAGCACCTCAGTGTTTGTTGTGAACAAATAATCTTGTTTTTGTCTAAGTCACATACACACTTCATTTTGTATAATATCTCATCTTTCAAGTAATATTATTTTAATCATATTCCATATTTTGAAGGAGCATTTACAGAAAATATTTGTGTATCATATTTTAACTATTTAAAAAAAATTAAATAAGAATAAGACTGTATGAAGATCTCATTGCATCCACAAAAATTCATGTCCTATTCAATAGATTTAATAAAACATATTATTTAATGGTCATCCACGCTTTTGTGACTTAGAAATAGATACTTATGTTTGTTAACATGTTTTGTTATTTTGTTCTTATTAATTTAATAACAAATATTTGAAAATAAATATTTCTTTGATTAATTCTTATTATTGTTTCATTGTATTTATAGTTCTAAGAATATTTTATATACTCAGTAGTTTTTGGTAATTTCGACAAAATAAAAAAATACGGGTCTTATTTTTTGTATTATGTATAAGACGGACTAATTATTTTTTGATTTTCATACCTTGGATACATCCCTATTGTAGCGAAAACAAAATAATCTACCCGTCCCATCGCATCGCATAACATCGCCTGCCACGCGACACGTGGCAGGCGATGTGCTGAGTTAATCACAGCATAATGATAAAGATTGATAATCTTATCATCAAAGATCTGGCCATAACAAGCGATTAACTCTTTGTAGCCACAGAACGGGCATCAACAATGGTTTTTTAATAGTCTTGTAGTCATGGTATTTAACAAGTTAAAACATTAATTAAATAACCGGACAAATGCGTGCCGATTTCGCGCACGAAGGTGTTTGAACCCTTGTCTATCTATACAAAAACTAAATAATTATATTAATTTTTTTCGTATGTTTGTTATAGCAACTACAGAAATACATTACAGATCATTTCAACTGTATTGTTACTTATCACGGTTTATGAGATACAACCTGGTGATAGACGGACAAATAGAGCCTTAGTAATAAAGTACGGCCTTGTTAATAAAGTGCCCCTTGTATCAATGTACCCCAAATGGTACAAGGGGCACATAGATACAGTCAATATTCATCGAAAACAAAACGCGGTAGAAGAGCCATCCGCCACCGATAAGAAGGTATGTAATAAAGCCTAAACGCACACTAGCGCAGAGCAACGTTCACTCGAAGACTAGCGTAAATTTTCGTAGTTTTCTTTCGGATGTGATTCTTCTAATTTATTTAGTGTTACCTGTTCTATTAAGACATTAAAAAACAGACAAATTATAAAAAAATGGACTTAATTTTTTTGATTATTTACTGTTATGTACCAATGTACCCCGTATGTGGGGTACATTGATACAAATTTCATTTTTTAGTAAATAGGCTCTAATAAGTTTTGTGATTAAATCTATCGGTTAATTTGTATGTAACAAGTTAACTGAATATATTATAGTTATTAAATTGGATGTAACTATCAATAGATCGTCTTTTATTGGGTATAAGTAAAAATCGTATCAAGGTGCCCCGACTCCCCCTAATAATAGTTTTTTATTGACATAAAAAGGTGTTACATTTGCAGGGTCCCATTTGTAGATGTTGGCGCCTAAGGCTTGCTCTCTTTAGTGTGCACGTGAAGTGATTACTGATCCTACTTATAGAAACAGGCACAAAAAGTGACGGTAGTTCACGGAACAAAATAAATATGATATAAAAAAAATTCTACCTGACATTTTCCATAACAAAATTAAAAAAAAAAAAAATTGATTGCCTGTAAAGTCGGTATACGGGCGAAAGTTTTACGTGAGAACGACTTTAAGTGGTAAAATAATTTTAATGTGAATATTCATTCGTATAGTAGGAAGAAGGATGAAATAATAGTAACAATTTAAAACATTTATTTATACAAAGAATTATATTTAAAACATTAATTTATACAAAGAATCTCGCACTGAATTTCATATTAACAAAATTTTATTTGCGTAGAAGCGCAAGACATGAACCGGTGTGTATGCCTATCTCTCTCTCTCGCTCTTAGGCGGGCTAACTGTGCTCGAGTGGAAGGGACGCGTGCCTTTCACTTTTTATTTATGTCTGTCTCTCTCGCTCTTAGGCGGGCTAACCATGCCCGAGTGGAAGGGACGCGTGCCTCTCACTCGCTCTCATTGTGAGCGCATAACGTGAGCGGAGCGTAACGCAGTTTCTTGAAGTGTCACCCGGCAAACCAATTTATAAGACGTTGTCACGTCAAAAAGTTTAAAACAAACAGCAGTCCACATATACCTATTTGCTTAATTTAGCATTAAAATTTGTTTTAAGATAAAATAGAACGAAGTGGAAAGTTTTCTACAAAATTGATAAAGTAGGTAACACCACATACTGTATAGGTTGGCAGGGACATATACGCAAAACCTATAACCAAGCAGTCATTAATTATTTGCCTACGAAAAATATTATTCGCTCTTTCATTTAACCATCATCGGTCTAAAGCAGTCCACTGCTGGGCATAAGCCTCACGTAATGCACACCATTCAATTCGATTTTCGGCAACTCTCAAAATCCTACGAAGGTCGTCGCTACACCTAGCCTAAGGACATCCCACCTCCTGCGAAGCAGTGATGCTGGCAAAGGAGGAGGCGGAGCGCGTGAGGCAACGGGAATCCCAGCACCCTCACGCCACTAGCCGCCGCAGGAGACGCCCTGGTCGGAAAACGACACCAAACTCCCAGCCACAGTAGGCGCGTGCCTGCGGGCGGTGGGCAGCTCGCCGCCCGGTAAGGACCAGGACCCAGTCGACGGCGCGTCGTGTTTCTCCTCAAAGAGATGTCAGCACATCGTGACGGGGTCCACGAAGACCGATGCCTCCTGGTCGGGGTTGCGGGTAGGTTAAACAAGAAACCGTAGCCCTGGCCGTCGTACAGGCAAGTGAAGAAACACGGGTGGGTTTTAGTGAGTAAAAGTCTGACACGCCCTTCTGCTCCGCCCAGAGCGAGAGAAGTCATTTGATGATTTCCCATCCGCACAAAAAAAAGGATATCCCACCTTACGTTTACCGCTTCGCGGTCTCCATTTAAGAACACGGTCTTCCGTTCTACGGCTAATATGGCTAGCCCATTGCCACTTCAGCTTGGGGTAGATTTTATAGTATGAGTTTTGTTCACTTAGTCCTTCAAATGATTATTGGGAGGTTTCTAGTGAATAGGCTATTTGACAGATTTATAATTTCCGAAAGTATTTTTTTTTTTATTTTAAATTCGTATTTCGTAAGAAACATGCAAATTAATAATTCAAAATTCAAATAAGCCGCCGAAACGCTTTGTTCAGCAATATGGCGTCAAGCCTTGTAAGTGACGTCACAAGACGATATAAACGATTTTCGGTTCCGCAGTGGTGTTTGTATTTATCTGTTATTTGTTGTTGTTTATCTAATAAAATGGTTTACAAGTGGTGTGCTGTACCGGGTTGTACAAATGCATCGATAAAACACCTGAGAACACAGAACAACAACAAGTGCTGATGCGCGTATGACGTCATCGTGACATTAGCCATTCCGGATCGTTTCACAATATGTGGCGCGAGATACAAAAGGTCAAACATATTTTTGTGTTTTTAGATGTATTAATTGTTATTATTTGTATTAAAACTCATGTAAATGACATAAAGAACCCTCATTTTATGCATTTAAAGCAAATAATCACAAAAAAAATCATACTGTCAAATAGCCTATTAAACATAGTTTGGGAATTGGGAAATAACTATTAACCCCTTTATTCATAAATCATTGCCTATAGTTAACTAGTGATTAGCGACTGTTTAACCATCCATTTTTGACGTTTGCACGTCGCTTAACTCTATTCATCGTTTATGAATAAACCCCTTAAACACTATGGTGTTTATTCATAAAGGATGATTAAAGTTAAGTGACATTAAAACGTCAAAAATGTATGGTTAAAAGTCACTAATCACTAGCTTTAGTTATAAGTTCCTTGTCAGTAGGTAACTTTAAGCAACGTTTACGAATGATGTTATAAAATATAATTATTTACCCCTCGTAAATCCATACTAATATTATAAATGCTAAAGTAATGTCTGTCTGTTACGCTTTCCCGCTCAAACCTCTCAACCGATTTAGATGAAATTTGGCACAGACAATCTTTAGACCCTGAGAAAGGACATAGGCTACCTTTTATCCCAGAAAAAATTGATATTCCCGAGGAAAATCTAAAAAGCGCGATATAACCGAACTCCATGCGGGCGAAGCCTCGGGCGGATAGCTAGTATATTTTATAACTTAACCAACATATTTAGACGTCCTTTCCACACGCTTGTCTACATTTTGCTCATAAAAATAAAAAAGGTTTAACAGGGAAGGTAAGAAAAAAAATAGTGAATGGATCAGGCTATGACAAAATTCGTCTCAACCAATCAGCGCGAGGCTGTGATTAAGTAGTTGAACATGGCGGCTCTGCGGTGCGCGTGAGTTGCCCATTCCTCAGTCGACTGGCGCACGCGTCGATATTATAGCAGCTACAACTTTAATAAAAACACATCAAATTATAACTTAAAATTCATTTATTCGCAGCCATTGAGTATGTAACACTTATCATAAATAACAAAAGATTGTATATAATATTGCATGGTTGCAGGATAGGAGCGCTAAAAGGCGCTGTGATCAAACATTCTATTCTATCTGATCACAGTGCTTTTACTTTTAATTGCTTCATTTTTGGCGTTTTTCTTTTCTGTTGACGCTTCTGCTCTTTGAGTTCCCAACGACGCTGCTTCTCGGGGTCGTCCTCCTGGAATATACAAATATTAAATTAATTTCAAACTAGCAGACTGGCTTGGGCACAGGTCTCCTCTCATACAGAGAAGGATTGAGCGTAATCACCACGCTTGCTCAATGCGGGTTGGCGATTTCAGACTTATAAAGTCCAGGTTTCCTCAAGATGTTTTCCTTCACCTTCAGTCATTGGTTTGGTATGGTTGGTGCTGTACACAAATGCGTGCACTGATTGGACATGTCTTGATCTGTATGGTTCTTTTTAAAAAAGACCACCTCAAACACTTGTTTGCGGAGTGGAAAATCCTCCGCGCCCTGGACGGCGGGGTCTGTCAGACTCTTAGGGGCCGTCCATTAATCATGCGAGGCTCGAAGGGGGGAGGGGCGTCCATAAAAAATCACGAAATGTCACCAGTAATACGAGTATTTATTTTTTCGGCAAATACAATGTGTGACCTGTATTGCTCTAGCCTGCAAAAGAATCTGATACTTTTGGAAAGAACATACCAGTGGTGTGCATAGAACTTCTGTTCTAAAACAAAAGTTAAAGCACATCTGAATTCATGTCACGAGCAACTGAATACCAGCAATTATAGTCCAAAGATGCGCAATGTTCGTCTTTCCGGCATCCTAACGCGAAGAACAAACGAACAACAAAGAAAAAACTTAAATGTCAATGACATTTCAAATCAATATATATTCCTAAGTATTTCCAAAGTCCTGCCGCCAAGCGATTCGTCGTGTTCCGGCATGATGTCTGGTGAAGCCGTACGGAGAACGGGTCTGAGCAGTTGTGTTGCGATGTGTGCCGGGTACGATGTGCCCAATGTTGTTGTGTCGGGAGTTTGGTCGTGAAGGCTCTCCAGATCATCCTCTGGCGCAGCATCGTTCGTCGTGTTGTTGGGTTAAACATTGCATCACCTCGCTCAACTGCCGTCTTCCTTCCTATTCACTCAGTTTTTTTGAGTGAATAGGCTTAATAAGCTAGTGTGCTTTATCCATCAACGATTGCATCACTGCTTACCATCAGGCGGGATTGCAGTCAAGCACTAGTTTATAACTATTAAAAAAAAAAAAAAAAAAAAAAAGTACGTGTTCAATATTTTTTATAAATCTATCTGATGGACATTAGATTATTTTTTAGGATACAACCCAAATACAGGTACTTTGCCAAAGGGTCGGTCAGTCTTACCAACTGATGAAGTTAGTCGCTCATTCCGAAACGTAGAAGAAGGAGAAGAACGGGCAAGAAAATCTATGAACACTTAAAATCTTGAAATTATTACAAATTATTAAATTACATCATTCATATTGAATTTATTCATGTGAGAACGATGTAGAAAGACGTCCGACCCTGGTTCAGGCCATGGTCCGGAGCGACAGTGCATGGCAGGCCATCACCTCCTTCTCCGAAGCAGTGATGCTGGCAAAGGAGGAGGCGGAGCGCGTGAGGCAACGGGAATCCCAGCGACCTCACGCCACTAGCCGCCGCAGGAGACGCCCTGGTCGGGAGATGACACTAAACTCCCAGCCACCGTAGGCGCGGTCCTGCGGGCGGTGAGCAGTGGGCAGCTCGCCGCTCGGTAAGAACCAGGCCCGAGTCGACGGCGCGTCGTGTTTCACGCGCGCCTCAAAGAGATGTAAGCACGTCGTGACGGGGTCCACCAAGACCGATGCCTCCTGGGTCAAGGTTGCGGGTTGGTTAAACAAGAAACCGTGGCCCTGGCCATCGCACAGGCAAGTGAAGAAACACGGGTGGGTTTTAGTCAGTAAAAGTCTGACACGCCCTTCCGCGCTGCCCAGAGCGGGAGAAGTCATTTGATGATTTCCCATCCAAACAAAAAAAAAAAAATGTAGAAAGACGTGCAAATTTAACACTGTTCGAAAAAACAAAAAAGCAATTCAGAAATTATAACAGCTAAGAGATGACCAATTTCCACTGAAAGCGCGCGTTCACGAACATGATGCACCATTCAGCTCAATCATTTTGAAGGCACTTAAAGACAAAAGTCTTTAACCAATGTGTTATCGGTGATGATACATGGATCAGAAACGTGGTCCCTCACTATGGTCCCCATAAGAAAGTTCAAGATCGCACAGAGAGCTATGGAGAGGGCTATGCTAAGTGTTTCTCTACTTGCTCGAATCAGAAATTAGGAGATTCGTAGAAGAACGAAAGTCATAGCCCAGTGGATTAGCTCTTTGAAGTGGCAGTGGGCGGGGCACATAACACGTAGAGCCGATGGCCGATGGGGCAGAAAGGCTCTTAAATGGCGACCACGTACCGGCAAGTGCAGCGTCGGATACCCACCGACTAGTGGTCGGATGAGCTGACCAAAATCGCAGAGAAGCGCTGGATTTAGGCCGCGTCCAACCGGTCTTTTTGGAAATCTTTGGGGGAGGCTTATATCCAGCAGTGGTCTTTCTGTGGCTGACATGATGATGATGAGTTTGAAGGGAACTTAATGATCTAACACACGCGCCACCATCAGCGAGAAATTACAGTAAGCACGACATACTCTCAACAACTATAAATTTTTCATTCCAACATGAGTCCATTGTCATTACATTGTAATTGTGCTTAAAATTTCGTAATCTTCTAAATTCATAATGATCGATCAATTATCTCAGTTGATGTAGAATGGTGATAGAATGACACTGGCGCCGATTCTATTGTTCACAAACTAAACTAATTTTAAGTTATGTGCATCTTTTTCTTTCCATTTCGTTAAGAAAAGGATAGAAGATAACATTTTAGTTTAATCCTGTCAAATTAAGATACTCCATAGACAGTTTAAACGCGATTATAAACATGGCGACCAAAAATACGCCAGTTTACGTCAGGAGCGTACTAATTTGACAGGTCTAAACTGACATTTTATCTTCTGTCCCTTTCTTAATGAAATAGAAAGAAAAAGACGCCCTGAACTAAAATTTAATTTAGTTTGTGAACAAGGAAATCGGGGCCATTGCCGTATTGCCATTATTATTAATATAATATTTTTTATAAATTAATTTAAAATTTATAATGCCCGTTAGTAGAAATTATTTTCTAAAGACTACTACTGAATTTGAGCATTTATTAATATGAAGTGGAATGTCATGATTGACCACTGGAAAGTCATCATCATCAACCTTTTTTTTTATCGTCCCACTGCTGGGCACAGGTCTCCTCTCACACAGAGTAGGATTGAGCGTAATCGCCACGCTTGCTCAATGCAGGTTGGCGATTTTAGACTTAAAGTCCAGGTTTCCTCAAGATGTTTTCCTTCACCTTCAGTCATTGGTGTCCAAGATATACTTAGAAAAAAAAAGAAAGTCATAATCACACCATATTGTTTGATCGAACATTCTGACACTATTGTAATAGCAGACTAGGGCCCCTAGTCCCATGGAGAAAATTTTTCAGAATAATAGTCTGTACTAATTCGGCTGGTTCTTGAAAACCAATATATGTAGGGGAAAACCGTCAGGAAGGCGTGGCCAAAGGTTCCGGATAATTGAGTTGTCTTCTCATCCGCATGAGCATCCATCGTGGGCGGTATTTCGAGAATAACGTTGAACAATAACTATAGTGTGATGTTCGATTCTTATTATTTTAACTGTACAGACAATTAGATCACGTTAAAAAAAAAATTAAGGGATTACAATGATAATCTCAGATTAAAAACAGATAAGAGCCAATAGGTTAGAGCGCGTGCTTTTCCGTCGGCAGCTGTCAATAATATGACAGATAGATAGATAGATACATACATAGACACAGACATAGACATAGATAGTATACATAGACTGTCATAGAGTAGTAGGCGTGATTTGAAGGGGTCCCCTTCAAATCACGCCTACTACTCTATTCGGGGTTACCTGCTCATAATAAAAATCATAATTTATCCGAATACCGACCGATTAATCGACTTCAAAAATAGTAGAGTTATATTGACGGTCAATTGATACTGATACGATAAAGCAGATCACAATATCCAAAATTAACCAGTCACGCGCCGTCATATATATAATACTATATAATTACCGCGAGTATGCGTTCCTTCTCCTGCTTGCGTTTCTCCTCGCGGCGGGCGGCGGCTTGCTCCTGTCGCGCCGCGTGCGCACCTCGTAGCCACGCCTCCGCCACTTTCTGACGACGCTTTTCGCATTTCGCTAGAGCCTATAAGGAAACATTTTATTAAAACGTGTAAAATTCACACAACCTATATAGAAAAGGAAGGATCCTCCGACAAGACGGGTGCTGCGTATGATGGGCTACTGCCCGACGATTGGTTTTGGGCCGTTACATACGTGCTAGTTGCGCGGTAAAGCTCGCTTGCGCGATATAAGGGTTTGCATGACGTCAGTGAGAAACACAAACTAACTTTACGATGATTAAAAATGACATTTACATACGTCATCTTTGGGACAAAACCCGCCACACATTTCCCAACCCCCTGCAACTCCTGAAAGCCAGAATCAACAGTGGAGACCGCCAGAAAAACGACGAGCAATGAAGCTCGACGAGCATACGTCATCTTTATACCGTTGCAGTAAGGACGGTTTTCGTAGTTTAAGTTTGTACGGACGCCAGCAGGTCAAGCTACCCGAATCTGTCAAATATTCCCACACAACCTTGAGCCTTATTGTTTTCGAGATAAAGTTGAAAACTTAATTTAAAAAAACTGACAGATTGTAGTAGCTTGATGTGCTGTCGTCTGTACTAAGCATCTAATAGGATATTATCATCTGCAAAGCAAGCACCATCTAGTTTTTTAATACAATTTGACCAACTTGACTTGTAAATATGTCTTAAAAATCCATTTACATCTGTACACTTAGTTATAACAGGATACCTCTTAGTAAATCTGATGGACTTTCCAAGAGGTATCTGGAGTAGAGGTACTGCAGACTTTTAAGTTTTTTTTTGGATGAGAAGTCATCAAATGACCTCTCCCACTCTGGGCGGAACGGAAGGGTATGTCAGACTTTTACTGACTAAAACTCACGCGTGTTTCTTCACTTGCCTATGCGCCAGGGCCACGGTTTCTTGACTTTTGGCATTCTGTCAAATATCAGCACTACAAAAAAAAGCTATACCGACCTCCTTGCTAAGCCTGAGCCTTTTAATCTTGTCCATGAGATGGAAGACAAGCTGCAGTAATGGCCGCACCTCGTCGCCTCCACCGTCAGGTCCCAGGGCCAAGCTGACCAACATCACCTTCTCCGTGTCCGGCGGCTTTGTTACTGCTGACTCCCTGTAAACGAGCGTTACAATTGGCATAAGATCCATTTTATTAATAACTAACACCCTAATTGCGTAACACACTATTGTTCTAATTTATTTTATTTTATTTATTCGGGACAAAAAACAGTTATATTTTACAATATTAATAGTAGGCTATAATACATAGTAAACAAACATATAACCCACACCAATGTCCACGGGATCACATTGATTGTTACATACATAAGGAAACGGACGCATACAGAAGCGGACAGTCAGAAAGTAACTAATGATAAAACTAAAACTAAACCCTAAAAATCACACAAACCAATTCAAGATATTATAGATTCGTGCCCCGTCCAGATATGGTCTGCGGGCACAATCACGTCACACCAAATGAAGCAGAATAAAGAAGAAGAAGCAAATAAAGAAGAAGAAGCAGTAACAGTTAAGGATTACCAGAAAGTAAATTAATTGCCACTTTTCTAAATTTGTTCTGGTTAAGAGCGAAAATATCCAAGTTTGCAAAATGTGAATTATAAACTTCCAATAATCGGCGCAGAGGAGCCCTTTCCCCAGCATTTGTTCTACATTGCTCTGTGTAGAACAGGCGGGTTGCTCGTACTGCACGCCTACTAGGAATTCTAGGTACCACATAACATATTTTATTTACAAGCTCCATACAATTAAACCTGTTGTTGCATATGCCAAACAGCATTATAACCATAAGCAGTGTACGCCTGTGCTCCAAGCTTAATATTTTGTACCGTTTTATCAGATCCGCATAGGAAATCTTAGTGTGGTAACACTTATAATGTGTAGTGCGAAGAAATTTTTTCTGTACCATTTCTAGTCTGTGCTTGTACTTTCCGTAAAATGGGCTCCAAATGGGCACCGCGTATTCTAACTGAGAACGGACTAAAGTTTTATACAAAAAGAGGAAAGTGGAGGTCTTTTTGAATTCTTTACAAGATCGCATTATAAATCCATACATTTGAAAGGCTCTATTGATAATATTGTCAATATGGATGTCAAATTGTAACTTACTATCAAGAAGTACTCCAAGATCACGCGTGCAATCTGTTCTGTTCAAAATTATGCCACTCAGCGTGTAGGGAAAATTTATACCTGTTTTGTTTTTGGTAAAAGAAATATAATGACATTTTGGCAAGCTGAGGTGAAGTTTATTTCTAAGACAATATTGCGAAAGTCTGCATAGATCATCTTGTAATAGTACGCAGTCCTGCATACTTGTGCAGGATTTAAAAATTTTGATGTCATCGGCGTACATAAGGAATTTAGAGTTAACTATACAAGACTTTATGTCGTTAATGAATAAGATAAACAATAAAGGACCCAAGACCGAACCCTGGGGCACACCGGATTCTACAACTGTGTATTCGGACTCGTATCCATTGATGACAACTTTCTGTGTTCTGTGGAAAATGTACGATACAAACCATCTGAGCAGATTTCCTCTAATGCCGTTGAAGGCAATCTTGTCTAAAAGCAATTTATGGTCCACCTTATCAAAAGCCTTCTGAAAATCAGTATAGACAGCATCAACCTGCGTGCCTTTGTCCATATTTTGGAATAAAAAATTTGTAAAAATCATTAAGTTAGTGGTAGTAGATCGCGACTGAACAAAGCCATGCTGTTCGGGAATAATGTGATGTCTAAGATGTGGAAACAGATTGCTGTGTACTAATCCCTCGAAAAGCTTAGACAATGTGGATAGAATTGAAATAGGGCGATAATTTTCTATGTTGGCTTTATCACCACTTTTATAGATTGGAGTAACAAAGGCTCTTTTCCATATGCCTGGAAATACCCCCTCATTTAAACATTTGTTGAAGAGGATATGGAGTGGAACACAGATTTGTTGTGCTGTGTGCTTAAAAAATGTTGGTGGCAGACCATCAGGACTAGGCCCCTTATTTAAATCCAAGGACAACAATGACTTAAGCACATCACATTGATCAAGAAAAATATAGGGAATACAGGGTGACTTCTCATCAATGATATTAGGAGGTACCCAGTTCTTAGGGTCGAGGGTTGAGGGCTCGTGCACAGACTTGAAGAATGTAGAAAACAATGAACATATCTCACTAGGGCAATTAGAAGATTTATCTTTGTAGTACATGTTTGCTGGCAGACTGGAACTTCTCCTATGGTTGGAGATGTACGACCAAAAGTGCCTGACATTAAGTGGGATGCTATCTTCAACCGCGTTCATATATTGAGTGTAACACTGACCCGACAGCTGTTTGAACTGCTTACGATAAACAGAGAACCTTTCATAATCTGAAAGGTTTTGCTGCTTTTTCCATTTTATCCAAGCTCGTTCTTTGTTTTTGAAGATTTTGATAAGCGGAGCGTTAAACCAAGCGGGAAATCCAGATGCCCTAGGTCTTTTGAGCGGGACGTGTGCACGAACTATGCCATACAGATACTCATAAAAAGTATCCACTGCTTTTTCACTGGAGAGATTTAAAAGAAGCATATCCCAATTCGTCTTTTCTAATTCAATATTAATTTCCTGATACTTAGCTTTATAATAATTATACGTTTTAGTAGACTGGCGCTTCATTGGTGTATAATTTGTTTCAAGTAAAGTCAGACCTGAAAACGGGGGATGGTGACGATCAGGGGGAAGCAGTGAGATGTTAGCCTGTATTTGGCAATCTGTGTTACTAATGAGCAAGTCTAAGATACGGCCCAAGTCATTCTCAATATTGTTATATTGTGAAGCATTTGTGATAGAAATCAAATCAAATAAACCCCGGGCAATATTGTTTTGCGGCCGAGTAGACAAATTACCGGTAACAGGCCAATCTATTTCGGGTAGATTATAATCGCCCGCTAGGAAAAATGATTCAGTGCACGGATCAGTGAGAACATCTTCCAACACGCGTAAATAAGACAAGTAAATGTCCTCCTGGCAGTGCCAATTATATGGTGTTTATCGGAGCGCGAAGCAGACAGCTTAACAATAACATATTCGATACCAGAGACAAGACGCGTTAACACTCGTATGGGCCGAAGCTCGCGCAGAACGGCTATCAGAACCCCTCCACCCTCGCGCTTTTTTGAAGCAGCCCGGTCCCGATCATCTCTGAACACTAAGTAGCGTTGGTCTATAAATTCACTGTCCATAATATTGGGTGTTAGCCATGTCTCAGTTAATATAATTATGCCAAACGAAAAGGACAGAATATTAGCTTATTTATTATTATTATATTTTATATTGCTTATCCATTGCTCCATATTATGTTCAAAACGAAAACCGCCCAAGTGCGTGTCGGACTCACGCACAAAGGGTTCCGTACCATTGATTTATGAAATTAAAGGATTTAAGTTATTTGTATGAAAGATTACGCGGTAATAAGCGGTTTACGATTTACGAGGTATTAAAAAAAACTACTTACTAGATCTCGTTCAAAACAATTTTCGTTGGTAGTTTTTATAGTAATGTACATCATATGTTTTTTTTAGATTTTTCATTTTCTTATTTTAGAAGTTAGAGGGGGGGGCAACTTTTTTCCACTTTGGAAGCGTCTGTCACGCAAACCATTCGGTTTAGAAAAAAAATATTTTAGAAACCTCAATATCATTTTTGAAGACCTATCCATAGATACCCCCACACGTATGTGTTTGATGTTTTTTTTAGTTTCAGTTCTAAGTATGGGGAGCCCCATATTTATTATTATATTTTTTTATTTTTGCATCAAATTCTTAATGCGGTTCACAGAATACATCTACCTACCAAGTTTTAACAGTATAGCTCTTATAGTTTCGGAAAAAATGGCTGTGACGTACGGACGGACGGACAGACAGACATGACGAATCTGTAAGGGTTCCGTTTTTGCCATTTGGCTACGGAACCTTAAAAATGTGTATACTACTCGCGCGAGTTAACTGTTCACCTCGCTGGAATGCGACTCTCTCCCGCTTTCGCGCGGCGCCCCGCATTCACCGTGAGTGCTTAGTAGCGATAGCATCTTTGTTACAATAGGCTATTTGACAGTATTCAATTATTTGTGATTTTTGCTTTAATTGCATAAAATGAGGGTTCTTTATATCATTTACAAGAGTTTTAATAAAAAGAATAACAATTAATATATCCAAAATACAAAAATATGTTTGGCTTTTTGTTTCTCGCGCCACACATTGTGAAACGATCCGGATTGGCTAATGTCGCGATGACGTCATACGCGCATCATCGCTTGTTTTCGGCAAACTTATAAACTGCTTTTCGGGGTTTTTTATCGATTTATTTGTACAACCCAGTACAGCACACCACTTGTAAACCATTTTATTAGATAACAACAACAAATAATAATTAAAAACAAACACCATTGAGAACTTAAAACCGCTTGTGACGTCACTTACCAGGCGCAACGCCATATTGCTAATTATATCGTTTTCGCGGCTTATTTGAATTTTGAATTTTTATTTGCATATTTCTTACGAAATACGTATTTAAAATTAAAAAATACTTTGGGTGAACTTCTTAACCGCAACCAAGTAATTCAAGATAAAATTATAAATCTGTCAAATAGCCTATTGTCTAAATACAGTTTAAATCCTGTTGTTATTACTGTTTTTATAAGATTTTTCTAAGTTTGTTTTTTAATTTTTCGACGCGTTAGTGAAGCCCGTTGGTTGCACCAACATTATATTTTAGTCCATTTATGTACCAATTTAATTGCAAAACGTCATGAGTAAAATGACCTAGTATTATGACGCTTTATCATCTACACGAACTTTTATTAACATAATTTTTTTTTTATTATATATTTTTTTAACATAATTCTCATTTTTTGCAAACGGTACCGTCCAATGATGTCACAGAGCAGGTGCACAATTAAATCGCGGGAGTAGTAGTCAACAAGATAAATAACGCAATGAATATTGTTGTGCAATAACCAACAGACTCCTTCCGCCAATAGACAAAAGAGTCCTTTTGATAATCCATAAAAATCCCATAGACAACAGGATTCACGTTGATGTATAAACGCAGACGTTTTAAAATCTAGCTAAAACAATGATGAGAACTTCGTGAAGTCCGGGAATGATAAACAAATCAAGTACTTTGACTTGGTTCACGAGGTTGTCAAAATGTGGGATGTAGACTTATCGATTATTATGCCGACAGCTGTCATCACAGCCAATGGCTTAATAGCCAAGAGCTTCGAGCAACACCTCAGAAGGTTCTCGTTGGGCAGCTGGATCAAGAACTTGATTCAGTAGGCCTAGTATGAGTTTTCATTACGAGACTCGATCGTCGATATCGAGCGCGTTTGACTCATCGATTGGCCCGCTTTAAGGTTGTAAGAACTCTCAACCAATGAGAGCGCCAAACGCGCTCGATATCGACGATCGAGTCTCGTAATGAAAGCTCATACTAGGCATACTGAAAGCGGTACTTCTGGACATCTGCATTGTTAGGAGGTTCCTGTCTGAACTCTGACTCCCTCTGGCTTGGACCCTGTTCCTGACACCGGTGGGCTAGTATTTTTATAGTTTTTACATTCTAATACTTAAAAATACAATAAGTAAATAAAACCCAGTCCGATCCGTGAAGGCATTGTTAAGTATCGATAACTGTTTCTACTAATGGATACAAAGCCGGGCTTGACTTAAAATAAAATCCCCCTAAAAAAAATAATAAATATTATTTCGTAAAAAGAGGTAACTTAATACATATGCGGGCGAAGGGGGGCTGGGCACGCGGCACGCAGTCGCCTCACTATTCGCTCATAACATCATATTTTATTTGGTCATGTGTTTACCTAACCTTTATTATCCTTATTAAAGAAAACCCCGTCCGACCCGGACGGGGTTTTCTTTACATATTGTATAATTGATGTCCTTATTTTTTTTTTTTTTAATTATTATAAACTAGCGCTTGACTGCAATCCCGCCTGATGGTAAGCAGTGATGCAATCTTTGATGGTAAAGCGCGCTAGTTTATTAAGCCCAATCACTTAAAAAAAACTTAGTGAATAGGAAGGAAGACGGCAGTTGAGCGAGGTGGTGCAACGTTAAACACAACAACACGACCAACGATGCTGCGCCAGAGGGAGATAGATGTGGAGACCCTCCACGACCAAACTCCCGACACAACAACATTTGACGCATCGTACCCGGCACACATCGCAACACAACTGCTCAGACCCGTCCTCCGTACGGATTCACCAGACATCATGCCGGAACACGACGGATCGCTTGGCGGCAAGGCTTTGTCTGGTGGGTGGTAACTTCTGCCGGCAGCCAATGTTATGGCCTACCACCGAGAAGAGTCTTTATGCTGAAATGAAGGAATTAATTAATATGAGTGGTACTGACTCGATCTGCTTGGGTCCGGAGTACTTGTCGGAGATGTGTATGAACTGCACGTGGTGGTGGTAGTGGTCGAGCGCGGCACAGACCCTGGCGTCCAGCACGGCGGCGGTGGCCTCCGCCGTCTCCGATAGCACGCACAACGCGCTTGGCAGACCGTGCTTGTCGCCCGGCCGGCGCTCCGGGCAGAACACGCTCTGGGAACAAAACAAGTCATTTATTATAAATTAGGCTAAGAATCAGCACCTTTTGGACGTCAATTCATACTAATAATATTATAAATGCGAAAGTATCTGTGTCTGTCTGTCTGTCCGGCTTTCACGCCAAAACTACTGAACCGATTTTGATGAAAATTGGCACAGACAATCTTTAGACCCTGAGAAAGGACATAGGCTACCTTTTATCCCGGAAAAAATTATGTTCCCGAGGAAAATCTAAAAAGCGCGATATAACCGAACTCCACGCGGGCGAAGCTGCGGGTGAAAAGCTAATAATATTGTAAATGCGAAAGTATCTGTGTGTCTGTCTGTCTGTCCGGCTTTCACGCCAAAACTACTGAACCGATTATAATGAAATTTGGTACACAGATAGTCTAGATCCTGAGAAAGGACATAGGCTATAAAACATCTCGCTATGACCAATAGGAGCAATTGCTCCCATTATTTTAACAGGCGCTTATCTTATATTATATCAACTGAGCTCTTTCGGTTCGAAGCTTACGCGGGTGAAACCGCGGGGCACAGCTAGTATTACATAAGACAGTTGAGCGATCGACTGCTGCGTTGCGTGTCGCGGGTACGATTCCCGTGCGGAACAAATATGTATAGGCTACAAGTAGTTTGCTTACGTGAGTTTAGATGTTTGTAAACACACCCACAGTACAGGAGTAATTTCCAATGTGGGGAAATGTTTGTATAAAAAAAAATATCTTGTTATAATACTATACTACTTACTTATTGCAAAGGTGAAGAGGTTCTAACAATATAATTCATTATAATTAAAAAAAAATATGTACGGACGAGAGCAGTCAAGCTACCCAAAACTGTCAAATATTCCCAATCAACCTTGAGCCTTAATGCGTTAAAGATAAAGTTGAAAATCTAATAAAGAAACTTGACAAATTATAGTAGCTTGATGTTCTGATTTCTGACTATGACGTAACTTTACATACCAAGTCCTGCATTTCCTTGGCCAGTTTGGTCGCGATCTTCTTCTGGGCGACACATAACACGAACGGATCGCTATCGTCTTTGCCAAGTTCCACACGGACAAGCAGTGTGTCCGGAGTTGGTCTAACTACACCCAGTAGTACGTGGACTAGATCTTGTCGCTGGAAGAGATAAATAAAATGTCAGATGTACATAACGGTCCCACTTTTGGGACAAAAAACCTTCTCTCTACGAGAGGGATTGTGCCGTAATTTACCACACAGGCCCAGTGCAAAATCAAAAGTAATTTATTCAAGTTAGGCTGAGAATCATCACTTTTTGAACGTCAATCCATACTAATATTATAAATGCGAAAGTAACTCTGTCTGTCTGTCTGTTACGCTTTCCCGCTTAAACCTCTCAACCGATTTTGATGAAATTTGGCACAGACAATCTTTAGATCCTGAGAAAGGACATAGGCTACCTTTTATCCCGGAAAATTTTGATGTTCCCGAGGGAAATCTAAAAAGCGCGATATAACCGAACTCCACGCGGGCGAAGCCGCGGGCGGAAAGCTAATAATATATAAGACAGTCCCCCAACATGTCACATACCTTCGTATTTTCTTTCTGGTTCGAGGACATGCCGCATTCCTCACAATGGTTTTTCCGTCACCGTTTTGAGAGCAGTGGTGATGACACAACTTACATATACAACGTGTAACAAAAAGGGTATATACATACCAAGGGCATGGCATCTTTAGATGATATCACACGATATCGGAAGGGTTTCAACTCAAAATAAAACACACATAAAAAAAAAATTGGTACCAAATTTTCGGTTTCGTGTCTTTCTTAAAATAAAATCATAACAAACGTGGCAGCTCACTACATAATTACGTTAATAACTACTCGTTACCCGTCACGTTACTTGCCAAAATCCGATAAATGTCTTCCATATCTCTGTGCGACTAGTATGATAGTAGCCTATCACAGGCGGTGTTTTTCCTCATAACTTCCTAACATAAAGAGATAGAATTAAAAAACCCTTCCAATATCGTTTAATATCATGTAAAGCCTATATATGTAAGCCTCTATTATGTAAATACCCTTTATGTTACACGTTATATAAACAAAAGTGTCTTGTTGTCCTGTCTTTGAAAACCTCTTTTCAGTAATAACAACAGTGGGACTGAACAGGGTAAAAAAGCGGCTCCCTAGGCTCGAACCTACCACCAACAACTCCCTAAATCAGGGCCGTACTACTAATTTAATTATCTTTGTACTTTACAAAGAACTTCAATAGTTACCTTTGTTCACTTCAATAGATATATTTGTTAACTTTAATAGTTATTTTTGTTAACTTAAATAGTTATCTTTGTTAACTTCAGTAGTTATCCAAGTTAACTTCAATAGTTATCCAAGTTAACTTCCATAGTTATCTTTGTCAACTTCAATAGTTATCTTTGTTCACTTCAATAGATATATTTGTTAACTTTAATAGTTATTTTTGTTAACTTAAATAGTTATCTTTGTTAACTTCAGTAGTTATCTTGATTAACTTCAGTAGTTATCTTTGTTAACTTCCATCGTTAACTTTGTTAACTTCAATAGTTATCCAAGTTAACTTCAATAGTTAACTTCGTTAAGGCATCGTTGCTCTCAGTGTCTAAAAAACGCTCATTCAACCATAGATCGCATCTATCGCTTTCAATCAAACGAGATCGATCTTTAGACCAAGCTCATCCAAAAATAAAAAACTTAATGTAACCGATGGTACTTTTCTTCAGGGTTTTGGCGTTAAAGTTAGTGGTACATAACGAGGGTACCGAAATCTTTATGCTTTATATGACTACCATTGCAAAAAAAAATGGCCGACAGAAACGTGGTCTTGTATGGTGGAGGCCCACTTTAACCTTCATTATTATAATTTCTAGTTACGCCCACAACAGAAATACGTTACGGATCATGAGATACAGCACATTGATAGACTTACAATGGAGGCATAGTAGAAAGGCTCTGTGGACACCTTTTTGGATACGGAACCCTAGCAAGTATGTTCGTAACCGCAACACATGTCCTGCAGGCTAATTGCGTACACAATATTTGTAGCAATGGGTTCCCTTTTGACAGTTCATCAACATTCATTGCGGTGTTTACGTTGTTGTACTGACACATTTTCGTAGATATGGAGCAATGGATGAGCAATATGCTTCGAAATAATTTCAAGTGATAGTAGTGTTTTACACAATTAGGGTTCTGATGGGCAATTCCTATAGTTGAAAGGTACAAGCATAGGGTAGCCAGCCTTTCGGTGTTCTATAGGATACATTTTGGAGAACGTGCGTGGAAATTACATGACATAATTCCGCCATCACCGTTCCATTATCGGAGTGCGTTTTACCTAAACTATTGCATCACTGCTTCAGACGGAATCGTGGTCAAGCATTAGTTTATAAAGTTAAAAAATAAATAGTAATCAAAACAGCCCTAATACGCATACGCTTGCTTTGCGCTACTAAATGTAAAAGCATAGCCATTTACATTTTTATCAAATTTTTGGATATTAATGTCGTTGATATGAGATAGTGACAATATTTTAAAATAATTTAGTCAGGGTTCGAAGGATATAATTATATCAATTGATATATATCCGATATATATTAAACGATTTTTTGTGATAAATATCAAAATTTACTAGGTATATTCCATTTAAGTACCTACTTTTACCGACGCGCTGCTGGCATTTTTGTCGTTTTTCCTGACTTCAGACCGTAATAATTCGAATTTACCAAGTAGGTGCTGCGATCAATAATAATAGAGCAACATTTGAATTTTGTTTCCCTAATATATAAGACTTTGTTTTCTCAGAAAAAGATGTTTCTTTTTTTGTTGATTTTTTGAATTATAAGATTTTATTTCATTATCAGCTAAGCGTTAATCCCAGTCGCATCCGTAGCTTTTCAGCTTTGGAGTCTGGGGTCCGCTTTTTACCAGTCCTAACTGCTGATTTTGGTTAAACTTCGATATTTTCCGTGAAGCGACTGCCGTCTGACCTCCATAACCCGAAGTAAGTATTGCAGTTAGACCAATTGTTAGATTTTTAAGGGCTCCAACCAACCCGTAACGACTGCCACTAGATGTTCGTATGGCAACCGGGACCAACGGCTTAACGTGCTTTCCGAGGCACGACCAGACCAGTGCAAATATTCATACTCATGCATACAAATACTTGCACTGTGCGGGGATCGAACCCGCGCCACCTTGCGCAGCGGCCGCGTCCGCTACCGCTACGCCACGGAGGCAGTCAGCGATTTTGGATATTTTTAAATTTTAAAATAATCCTTTTTTCCCGGGAATTCATTCCAATTTCCCCGAAATTTGGTAATTTTTAAAAAAGTGACAATACCGGTATAAGCGAATAGCGACGCGACCACGTCACAGGTGCCGCGTGCCCTGCCCCCCGCCGCCCGCGGAATGGGGTTGCTTACCGCACATGTATTAAGTTACCTCTTTTTGCGAAATAATATTTATTTTTTTAGGGGGATTTTTTTTTAAGTTTTGCCTGTCTTTGTGGGCATTAGTAGAATCAGTTATCGATACCTAACAATGTCTTCACGGATCGGACAGGGTTTTCTTTACATATTGTATATCATAAATATCCGATATTTCGATATTTATTATAAATATCGGATATTTTGATATTTATTACAAATATCGGATATTATCGAACCCTGGTTTTACTAGGTACGGGAATAAGCATCATTAAATTTGACTCTTGCAAAGTTAGATAGCTGAAATGTTGTATACTTATCTCTGTGCAATGGTTTTATTATTTCCTCTCAAGCCAGCTCTGAGAGGTATTTTTTTTTACTGCATGGTAGCGCAGCGGTTAAGCTATTGACTGCTGCGCTCGGAACAAATATTTGTATGATCTACAATTAGTTGTTCCGGGTCTGGCTGTTTGTGTATTTGAGTTTATATATTCACCCATGACACAGGAGAACCGGGGAAACGTTTTCAGAATCAGAAAAAAAAATACTATATTACTAGAAAGTACAGCCTCTTACCTTGATAAGTTTGAGTGTGAGCAGCATGCCCTCACAACAGAGGCGACCACTGCACCACATAGTAAAGCAGTGCTCCGCCTCCCGCCGCCACCCGCGCTCATCACTCGCCGCTACCACATCTAAACCCGTCTCACCTGCAAATGACAAATAATCTTGATTGTCCTTTACTTTTTCTTTCCACACACGGGCCCCGATTCCCTTGTTCACAAATAAATTGAAGTTCAGTGCATCTTTTTCTTTCCACTTCATTTAGAAAGGGACAGAAGATCAAATGTTAGTTTAGACTTGTCAAATTTGTCCGGTTCGAAAGAGAGGCCATGGTATAGCGAACGAATGTTGCACTACAGGCAGTCTCCGAATGGGGAAATGCCAATCTTGTAGCATTCAATGCCGCCAAAACACAGGCGTGTCTTTTCAACGCCAAAAGGAGCCCGTTCACCTTGGCTCCTACTTTTCGAAATGTATCCTTGGAGGGTAACGACCGCCTTCAGCTTTTGGGAATTGAGATTTTCTCGAACCTAAACTTTGGACGGTTCATTGAGTCCAAGGCCAAGATGGCTGCCAGGAAACTTGGCGTTATCGCAAAGGTCCGGCGGTACTTCACACCAGGGCAGTTTCTAGTGATGTACAAAGCACAGGTCCGTACGTGTGTGGAGTACTGCAGCCACATTTGGGCTGGTGCTGCTAAGTGTCACCTGGCCACTTTGGATTCAGTGGAGAGGCGGGCGGAGAGGCTGATTGGTGACCCTGACTTAACTCGAGACGGTCTCCAAAGCCTAGAGCACAAGCGTAGAGTAGCCAGCCTTTCGGTGTTCTATAGGATGCATTTTGGAGAGTGCAAGGGAATTGCATGATTTAATTTTTCCATCTCCGTTCCACCATCGGACGACCCATCGAACGGCGAGTTTCAACCCTTACGTATTGTAGAGTAATTATATTTTTTTTGTAAAACAGGCTAATCATGTTTGAAACTTGTAGGTGCATATACATACGTTTACACATAAAAAAAAAAATTAAGACGGTATGGTTAATTTCTTTCTTACCAACTAACGTAAAATTATCATCAAGGAGCGGTTTGTGAAGTTTCAAGAAGTTGGTAGCAATGGAGGTGTTCTTCGCACGTCCTATCGCGTAAGCCAACGCGTATGACGCCAGCAGACAACACAGGATGCCTTCCAGCCAGTACGCGTCCCAGCGCGGCCGGATCATAATAGGAACCTACAGATAAAGAAAAAAATGTATTGTACAAATGGGTACAGGTCCTTAGCCATTTAGGTTTCCACAAAATTTAAGGCGCCCCGCGCGATTCTAGTAAAATAATTTATACAGAAATTGTCATGCCGCAATGTCGGTTCGCCCCTGTCTGCTACTAAAAACATGTTGCAACTAAAAACAACATTATTTATGGTAATGGTTGGTTGCAATTCTAGAAAAATATGATAATGGACAGTTGAAAAGATGAGTAACATTACATAAGAGTTTCTAAACTAAACAGCTGCAATATAAAAATAGCAGCCTATTTTGTTCCCTCATTGATAAACATTTAATTACATATAAACTATCCGAGAAATAGACGGCTGCAATGACTAACTCAGTAACAACTAGGGATTGCAATCCAGTAAATTGGGATCCCGCAATCCAGCGGGATCCAGCTTGATTTTAGCATCAGCCGGTGGTACATATATGTAGTTCTATAAGAAGTAAGTTGGGACATAAAATCATTGGTGCCATTTGTTTTTGAAAATCATATTGTTACGAATGTACCTACAATATAAAAACGCATTGCTAGAGCTAGGGTGGTCTATCGAATGGTAGTACAAGTTTCATCAACATCGTATACGAAGTGATGACATCGAAATTTCTAGAAACTCGTTTCCGGGAAGTACGCGTAGGTACTTGCTGAACGTACTCGAAATTATGCGCTATTATTATTAATTCTAGACTGGTCTGCAATGTTCGATCAGCTGGCTTATACAATATGTAAAGAAAACCCTGTCCCATCCGTGAAGGTATTGCTAGGTATCGTTAACTGATTCTAATAATGCCTGTAAAGCCGGGCTAAACTTAAAAAAAAATCCCCCAAAAAAAATAAATATTATTTCGAAAAAGCGAGGTAACTTAATGCATGTGCGGTAGGCA
>JADWQK010002010.1:0-33390 GCA_017933935.1 Sesamia nonagrioides
TTAGACTGAGTACTAAGCGTTTTGCATTTGTTTTTCTTATCGTGAGTGTTTCACTTGAGGGAATTGTATAAGAGCTGAATTGTACACTTGTGTTCCAACGAACTTTGCTTCTTTTTCTATGCGTTTTGTCTTCTTTGTGCTGTTGTGTGTATGATGCTATCATGACTTTTCCCCCTTATTCAACACGTAGAAGACTGATAACTTATTCATAAACGTAGAAGACTGTAGAAACCTTGAAGACTGCATTATATAAACGACTAGCGGCCGTCCGCGACTTCGTTCGCGTGTAGTTAGTTATTATGCTCGGCTCCTAATGGTCGCAGCGTGATATTATATATCCTAAAGCCTTCCTGGATTAAATAGTTATCAAACGCAAAAAGAATGTTTCAAATCGGACCACTGGTTCCTTCCAGCGTGATGTTGTATAGCCTCAAGCCTTCCTGGATTAATGGGCTATCCAACGCAAAAATAATTTTTCAAATCGGACCTGTAGTTCCCGAGATTAGCGCGTTCAAACAACCAAACAAACATAGAAACAAACAAACTCTTCAGCTTTACACATTAGAATAGAGGAAATGAATGTAATTTTTATAGTTTAAAACAATTTATGCATCATAAATGTTAATGCCATAGTTAAGTTTACTTTAAAATTTTTGCGTGCTATGTTCATCTCAGCTAAACATGCTTGTACCTACTGTATTCTTATTCAACACCTTTATATACCATGTTTAATGCAAATAAAGATTTATTATTATTATTATTTAAAAAAAACTTTGTTTAAAGTTAACTAGTGATTAGCAATTATTTAACACTACATTTTAGATGTTTGCACATCACTTTACTTTAATCATTTTTTATGAATAAACCCCTTAAACACTGTGGTGTTTATTCATAAACGATGATTAAGGTTAAATGACGTTAAAAGGTCAAAAATGTATGGTTAATCGCTAATGACTAGTTAACTTTAAGCAACTTTTATGAATAAGGGGGTTTATGTCTATTTTATTCTATTTTTATTTATGGCAAGTGAAGTCGATGTCTACTATTTTGGCAATGTCAAAAGTGTATTGGAGAAGCAAGAGTGTATATTAAAAAAAAAAAAAAAAAAAGTTACGATGCTACATTGGACCTTTTTATATCTTATGAGGTTAGTAGAGGGATTAAACAAACAAAAAGATACATATCATAATATTATAATTGTTAGAACATCAAATATACATATATAGCATATATAGGTACCAAATCCCAAAAATAATTGAGGAACAAATTATAATTTTATATTATTGTAGCGAATAATTATCATCAGCGCCAGAAGTAATTCTGGAGAGGGGTATGTTATATATAGATATTTTACGTCATATAGTACGTACCTAGTTGTAATGTTACTCATCCCAGCGTTAATCCCAGTCGTATCCGAAGCCTTTTCAGTTTTGTAGTCTGGGGTCCGCTTTACCAGTCCAACTGCTGATATGGCTAAGCTTCGACATTTTCAGTGAAGCGACTGCCGTCTGACCTCCACAACCCGAAGGCGACATCGAAGCATTGCAGTCAGACCAATTGTTGGACTTTTGAGGGCTCCAACAACCCGTAACGACTGTCACTAGATGTTCGTATGGCAACCGGGATCAACGGCTTAACGTGCTTTCTGAGGCACGACCAGACCAGTGCAAATATTCATATTCATGCATACAAATACTTGCACTGTGCGGGGATCGAAACTGCGCCACCTTGCGCAGCGGCCGCGTCCGCTACCGCTACGCCACGGAGGCTGTCACCTAGTTGTAATGTTACTGTCTAGCTTAAATTCATAAAGTAGCTGCGTTCAGCGTTATCGCACGTGTTTCACCTATATTTCTGAATCCCTCGGCGATATCGAGATGAAAATTATCCATAGTTTTGAGTCATAGTCTACGCATTTTCCTTCAGTTCAGCCTTTACAGTTATTATTTAATTTATAATATTACCTTAATATATTCGCTTTATAGTTCCAAAAATCTATGTTTAACCTTTACTAGTTTTCTATTTTCCTGCACATTATATACAGTATGTTAACTAACAGAGGGCGTTCCCGTTAACCCGAAATAGTATAGCATACATACATGCTAAAAAAAATATTTCCATTCGAAAACAAAATGTTTTAAATTTTTTTCCAATATGAAAATATTCAATAAAAAATTTAAATTGACATGTAAAAGAAACACACTGTGCACGCGAACTTGAAAGACGGCAACGTCGCAATTTATTTATACATGACGACTACTATTTTGATTTAAAACAGGAGGTTTCAAATTTATTTTCAATTATAATTTTTTTTATTCGGATTTTTTTACGCTTATTTTTCTATGCTGATATTTTTATTTTAATCTATTAATGATATATATTAACGAGTTTAAGGGAACGCCCTCTGTTATTTAACATACTGTATTTTAGTTTAGGTTGTAGTCTGGAAGTGTTGACAATCAAAATAAACTTGAGAATCTATAAATGCTTTTTCAACACTTCAGTAATGCCGCTCTTATTCGCCCAAGAAAATTAAAAACATTTTTCACAAACTAGTCCCCGAACTTTCTTGCGGACAGTGAGTACACTGTTGATTCTCTCCAACTAAAACCAAAAAAAGACCAGAGCTTTTTTACTCCGCACAGACTTTTAAAGTTGACCCAATTCTCTACATCAAGTCTAATTTGACATCCCCAACTTTGTATTTAGCAAGTTTTATTAAAGAACATTACGGTCATTTGTGGAAGTAGATATTCAAAAACGGCTTCCAACCAATCGACGTCTTTTAAAATTGACATCCGTCTTTCAAACCTGTCGTCCCGCCAATCAAAGTCCAGATTGATTGTTATTCACCGAGATCAATGCGAAGATTTGAAAGAAAGATTTTTTATATCTTTATTTAGAGAGCTTTGTCAGACATGACAATGTCGCTCTGTAATACAGCTACATGCTAAGTATAAATTACAAAATACAAAAAACATCAAATACACTTTCGTCACCGAGCCTCCGCCCGATGGCGCAAGCCAACCTCAAACCTCAACCATTTTGTATAGCATCCTTGCTTTATTAGATAAAGGAAATGCAAAAAAAAAAAGATTGCAGAATACAAAGATGCCTCTATGTTCTTTGCTAGAAATGTTATTTCCAACCAACACAAAAATTAAGCATGGGACCCTATAACCGACACAAATTATCTAAACAAACTGACGGCTTTGAAGACGGTCCGTTATAGAGGTTTTGTATGATTAACGCGCTTTCGTCGTCACAAATTTCAATAGTTAACTACCTTCCACCTTTTCTCGTCAGTCAAGTTCGTCATTTTATTCGCACTTGTAACTAACTGAATCGTCCGTCTAACGGTCCAAGTGCTACTGTTAAGCATGAGTTTCTGGGATTCCCAGGGTCGGAAAAAAAAAATTTCAAAGTTAGATGCAAAATGTTGACTCACAGATTTGCTCGTTGTAGTAAAGGAGCCAAATCACTTTGTTCAAAGCTTTTTGTCAGTCGTTATACACGGGCGGTCTGTGGGTTAACTGTACGCGGAAGGTTGTAGACGCCTTGGGGGTGCAGTATAATAATGGTTTTCGGGTGCTGTTGGGGTTACCAACGCAGGTACTGCAGTGCGTCGGGCATGTTCGCTTTGCCGCGAGTTGATGACTTTCATGCCATCATGAGGAAGAAGGCGGCCTCGTTTCTAGGTAGAATTAGGATCAGCCCTAACAGCATCCTACAAACCATGGCCGACAAGTTCGATGAGCCGGTTCTTAAGCACTGGTTAGCATTGCTTGTGCAGCAGTCTTGATTAGTTTATAAGTGTTACTAACCCTTAGCAGATATGTTACTAACCATTGGACCCTTGTTGTCATTAAATTATTATTATTGTTAGGACTGGAATTGTACCAAGCTGCCCGAATAAGCTCGCTCCCTATCCTTCATGTCACAGTCGATTACGACACACACAAGCTGCACATTAGTACAGCTGTCAACTATCTCTGTTGTCCTCATAATTATGGACCTAACATGCTTTTATTTTTTCCATTATTCGAGTTAATCCCAAAAGGTCTGATGACCTTGTAATACATTGATGCGGGTAGTACAAAACAGGATCATCGAAATGGAGGTGGCGAAGAAGGCCTATGTCTAGCATTGGATAATTTTTGGCTGAATAATGATTCGAGTTAATTATCTTTTTGTATACTCGTGTCTGTTGCAAATACACCAAATTTTTCTTTATTTATTTTTTTTATAATTATAAACTATTGCTTAACATCAGCGCGCTAGTTTATTAAGAGTCTATTCACTCAAAAAACTGAGTGAATCGGAAGGAAGACGGCAGCCGAGCGAGGGTGATACCTAAACCCAACGATGCTGCGACAGAGAGAGATTGATTTGGAGACCACGACCAAAACTCGCGACACAACAACATTTACGTCTGCGAACCCATCATTTCTTTCATATTTTGGTGAAACATTTTATTACCGAATGGGCCCGCAGAACGATTCAAAATCCATATCATCGTGAAAACTTATGCGGAGTGAGCTGTCATTCCAACTAATGCTCAGGGATTGACAGCTCACTCTAAGCTTTTTTTTCGTATTTTTTTATTGTTTATTTTTTCGGCTTGGTAAATGCTCGTAGATGTCCGCCGCTATAGGGAGGGCGGCGGGGTCTGTCAGACTGTTGCTGACTAAAAACAACCCCGGTGTTCCATCTCAGACCTACATCGGGGGTTGCGAGAACGAACATTGCTTTCGCAGCGGCTCACTCGGCTAACCCAACTTTTCAATCTGAGAGTTTTGCGAGAATTTATCGATCTGCTATTGACCTGCTATCCGCCTAATAAGCTTCGTACTGTTAGAAAACATGCCAATTAAGAGTGGAGGTGTCCAACAAAACTTTATTATAATTTTTATTTTTTAAACGTCGCCTCAGGGCAGCGCTGGGTGCAGGCCACGTCCAACCGGTCTTTTTCGAAATCGTAATTGGAGGCTTATGTCCAGCAGTGGAATTCCTGTGGCTGACATGATGATGATGATGAAACGCCTCACTCTGGTAGTAGTCAGGTAGACAATTACTACATGTACATCCGCAGAAGAACCAAAGTCACCGACACAGCTCTTCGAGTCACTAAACTTATATGGCAGTGGGCACATTTCTCGTAAAACCAATGGCTGATGTGGCAGTGAGGTTCTGGAGTGGTGACCACGTACCAGAAGACGCATCGTAGGGAGGCCCCCAACAAGGTGGACCGATGACTTGGCGAAGGTCGTGGGAAGCCGATGGATGCGGGCAGAACAAAACCGGTCATTGTAGAAAGCCTTGAGAGAGGCTTTTGTCCAGCAGTGGACCTCTATAGGCTGAGGAAGAAGAAGAAGATACACCCACATATAAAGATACATAAATACACACGACATACACACACATACATTATCACAATATCTTTTAAGTCCTTAAATGAATCGGCAAAACAGAAAGCGACTTCCCCGGCTTCACCATTTAACAAAAGTCATTTTCCCAACCCGCGGGCGACGACAAAGAAAATTTAAGAGATTACGTGACGAGAATAAGGAAAAACTTTTTCGTGTTTGCTTTTAACAAAGCAACACGCCTTTCGCTAACAATTATATTCCCTTTGACCGCACATTGTAGTGGTCACGTTGGAGGGTTTTATTAGTACTAGAGCACTTTAAAGCACTTTGCGAATGAACTCGTCCTATATCTACCGTGACCCTACCTGTGCGGTCCGTCGGCCTAGTACGAACTCGTGTAGTGAACTGAACGTAAATTCGAACGATTATAAAATTTCTGTTTCCGGTGTTTCCGTCGAACTACAATTTCAGTGTCTTCAAGGCTAGAGTGAATAGGCTCTTAATAAACTAGTGCGCTTTATCATCATCGATTGCGTCACTACTTACCATCAGGCGGGATTACGTCAAGCAAGGTTTATATTTATAAAATAAAAATTCTATACAGAAGTCGATTGAATATTTTGTTACTCTTTTTCTCCCTCATAGTGCGTAACACAGTATCGATAACGATTTGAATTAATTCTGCTAATCCTTCCTTCACATGTTCGGAAAAGTTGCCCAACAATGTAAATAACAGTTAAGCTCGGGAATATCTACGTAAGAAATTGAAAACGTTTGAATTTGGCACATTCATCCCACATATTTTTTTTTCCCCTATCTTGAATTTTTTATCTCACTCTCTACTGTTTATATTTTGTATTTATGTATTTATTATAATATATATATTTTTCTCTCTCTTTTAACTTTAATTTATTGTTAAATTTGTTAAAAATATTTACTGTTTTTTTTTATTGTTATTTACCTACCATGTTTTGTCTCTGCATCACCTCAAGGTAGACTGGTAGAAAATGCCTAAGGTATTAAATCCGTCATTGTGCAATGTTTGTGCATAAAGTTTAAATAAATAAATAAATTACGCAATCATCCATCTGTAGATAAAAGAAATATTTCTTTTATCTCTTCGACATCTTAACAGCGTACCTTTTCTACCGAAATACGTCAGCCTCTTCAAATTTTTCTCTCAGACAAGTTGTTTACGTAAGCAGGTAGCTCGAGACACAAGAGATACATATATTGCGAATTCCCGTATCTGTCGAGCTTAGCAAGCGAAGCCTTTGCTTATAAATACGCCCAGTTTAATCATGAATAAACGAAATATTGGTAATTATTGTTTATTTATGATTCCGTAAAAAATAACATTTATTTGCAAAAATTTCTTTTTTTTTTTATGAGACAAAATTAATGCACTTATAATAATAATATAATAATAATAAGCCTGTTTATTTTCCCATAGGTATCTGACAAAACATTGTTTTATGGTTTCTTATTTCTATATTAGTAATAATTTTGTAATTAATTCTATGTTAGTTTACCTAAATATCTTAACTATAGGAACCCCTTTAGGGTATAGGCATCCTCCAAGTCCTTCCATTTCTCTCGATTCTGTGCTAGTTTTGTCCAGTCCTTCCCAGCCGTCTCTTCTATGTCGTCCATCCATCGTTTTTGTGGTCTACCCACGTTCCTTTTCCCCGGTGGGCCGGGCCAATTCGTGCTCTTGAGAGTCCATCGTTGATCTTTACATCTCGCTACATGTCCGGCCCATCTCCATTTAAGTTTTAGTGCTTGGTGTAATGCATCTGTCAGCTTTGTGTTGTCTCTTATTACTTGACTTTTTGTTTTTTGAATTCTCCTCAGGCGTAGCATGCTCCTCTCCATTGCCCGTTGACAAGTTCTTATTTTGTTGCTTACTTTTTTAGTGAACGTCCACGTTTGGGAGCCATAGGTCAAGCAGGGCAGGATGCAAGTATCCATGATGGTCTTTTTCATGTTTAGGTCGTAATTACCTTTTAATATCTCTTTGTGCGCCCAGTACTTGTTCCAACTGCACGTGATTCTTCGGTTGACTTCGTCTTCGTTCTTTGATTTAGAAAATGATACTTGCTTTCCTAGGTATACGTACTGTTCTACATACTCAAGTTCGACACCGTCAAGCATTATTTTTCCTTTCTTACCATTTGTCATTATTTTTGTCTTGCTTAGGTTCATATATAGACCAACATGTTTGCTTTCTCTATTTAGTTGTGAGATCATATTTTCCAGTTTCTTGGGAGATTCGGCAAAGATCACTATGTCGTCAGCAAATCTCAAATGTGTGAGGCGTTCGTTATTTATGGGGATGCCTTCAAAGGTCCAGTTCAGTTTGGAAATTTGCACTGCAATACCGCAATGAATAATTTTGGAGATAGAGGGTCTCCCTGCCTGACGCCTCGGGCAATTTTGATTTCATCGCCTCTAGATTCCAGTTTGACTCTGCTAACACTTTTTTGGTATATATTCTTTATTGTTCTAATTATTATTGGGTCTATTTTGCAGTTATAAAGAGCTTGCCATATAGAACCATGGTAGAGGCTGTCAAAAGCTTTTGTGTAATCTATGAAGCTTATGTATAGTTTCCTATTGAATTCACAGTATTTCTCTATGATTTGTTCGAGCGTGTGAATATGGTCCATAGTCGAAGCCACTAACAAAGACACTAATGCACTTACTTTATAGAAATTACAGGCACTTTTGAATCACAAATATGGAACTGGTGTCATCATCATCATCATCATCATCACAGCGTTAATCCCAGTCGCATCCGAAGCCTTTTCATCTTTGGAGTCTGGGGTTCGCTTTACCAGTCCAACCGCTGAAATGGCTAAACTTCGACATTTTCCGTGAAGCGACTGCCGTCTGACATCCACAACCCGAAGGCGACATCGAAGCATTGCAGTTAGACCAATTTTTGGACTTCTGAGGGCTCCAACAAACCGTAGCGACTGCCACTATATGTTTGTATGGCAACCGGGACCAACGGCTTAACGTGCTTTCCGAGGCACGACCAGACCAGTGCAAGTATTCATCATGCATACAAATACTTGCACTGTGCGGGGATCGAACCCGCGCCACCTTGCGCAGCGGCCGCGTCCGCTACCGCTACGCCACGGAGGCTGTCAAATATGGAACTGGTGTGTGATGTGACAAAGTATGGTATTTTCCAATAGAGAAGAATAAATAAGCCACGGACACCCTTTTAAATCAAAATATTTCTACAATCAAGGATGTCTATGTCTATGGTCTTAGAACTTGCTATTTTTTTATAATTATAAGCCCGTGTTTGACCGTAATCCCGTCCGATCGTAAGCACTAAGCAGTGATACAATACAAATTGTAGTCAGACAGAAACACCGCCGCTGTCAAATTGTTTCAGTCCCTCGATGTACGCGGTATTAAAGACGGGGCGAAATGCTTCGTCCGGATCATAGTGGTGTCAACAACGTCAGGGTGGATACTCGCCGTACGACGGGTCGTCCGATGGTGGAACGGAAATGGAGGAATTAAATCATGCAATTCCCTTGCACACTCGCCAGAATGCATCCTATAGAAGACTGAAAGGCTGGCTACTCTACGCCTGTGCTCCAGGCCTTGGAGACCGTTTCGAGTTAAATCTAGGCCGCCAATCAGCCTCTTCGCACGCCTCTCCACAGAATCCAAAGTAGCCAGGTGACATTTCGCAGCACCAGCCCAAACGTGGCTACAGTACTCCACACACGAGCGGTATAAATGACGGGGCGAAACGCTTCGTCCGGATCGTAGTGGTGTCAACAACGGATACGCGCCATAAGACAATCCGTCGTATGGCGTAAAGTTATTTTTTTCCTAAATTTATTTTATTTGATTACATTGGTGGCAAATAAGTTGCGCTTCCAGATTCGGCTTGACATACAATTTTAATAATAAATATATCTTATATTAGTGAATAAATGACACAAGTAAATAATAATATAAATATACGATATGAGTTTCATTTATTCACAAACCGACCCCAAATAAATTGGGATTAGGGAAAAGGCTATTATTATTATTTGTTACATCATTTATTTCGTGATTACGTATACAACGTGTAACATAAAGGGTATATACATAACAAAGGCATGGCATCTTTACATGATATCAACGATATTGGAAGAGTTTTTTAATTCTATCTCTTTATGTTAGGAAGTTATGAGGAAAAACACCGCCTGTGATAGGTTACTATCATACTAGTCGCACAGAGATATTGAAGACATTTATCGGATTTTGGCAAGTAACGTGACGGGTAACGAGTAGTTATTAACATATGTAGTGTGCGGCCACGTTTGTTATGATTTTATTTTAAGAAACACACAATACCGAAAATTTGGTTCTTACCAATTTTTTTGAGTATTTTATTTTGAGTTGAAACCCTTCCGATATCATTTGATATCATCTAAAGATGCCATGCCCTTGGTATGTATATACCCTTTTTGTTACACGTTGTATACAATATGTAAAGAAAACCCTGTCCGATCCGTGAAGGTATTGTTAGGTATCGATAACTGATTATAATAATACCTACAAAGCCGGTCTAAACTTAAAAAAAATCCCCCTAAAAAAATAAATATTATTTCGAAAAAGCGAGGTAATTTAATGCATGTGCGGTAGACAACACGTTAGCCATACATCCGCGGGTGACGGGGGGCAGGGCACGCGGCACGTGGTCGCATCGCTATTCGCTACGTCACAAATGGTGTTGTCACTTTTTAAAAATTACCAAATTTTGGGGAAGTTGGAATTAATTCGCGACAAAAAAAGATTATTTCAAAATTCTTTAGTATTGTTACTATGATGATTATGTAAAATTTAATATTTTATTTGGCCATGTGTTTACCTAACCTTTATTATCCTTACGGGTCGGACAGGGTTTTCTTTACATATTGTATATTTTGGCCGCATTTCTCATGAAAACGCTTACTCGATATTCATTTCAATCAGACCAACTGGGACACACAGAGAGGAGGCATTGGGCCGTAATCCACCAAGCAGGCACAGTACGGATTGATAGATATCACATGTCTGCTTTTTTTTTTTTTTTCTTTGATCCACACTAAGTATTTCTCTTGTATCGTGGGTGCGTTTAGAAACATATAAACTCACATACTGAACAGCAGCCAGATCCATGCGCTTCGCCTTAGTACGTACAAATATTCTTTTTTTGTACATATTATAAACCAACGCTTGACGCAATCCTGCCTGATGGTAAGCAGTGACGCAATCGTTGATGGTAAAGCGCACTAGTTTATTAAGAGCCTATTCACTCTGGCGAAGACACTCAAATTGTAGTCCGACGGAAACACCGCCGCTGGCAAATTGTTCCAGTCCCTCGATGTACGCGGTATAAAGGAGGAGAGGATCGTAGTGGTGGTGGTGTATTTCATGCGGAAATCGAACCCGCGATACACAGCGCAGCCGTCTAAAGCTTAACCACTGCACTAACCGTGCAATAGGCTATTTGACAGTATTCAATTTTTTGTAATTTTTTGCTTTAATTGCATAAAATGAGGGTTCTCTATGTCATTTACATGAGTTTTAATAAAAAAATAATAACAATTAATATATCCAAAACACAAAAATATGATTGGCTTTTTGTATATCGCGCCACACATTGTGAAACGATCCGGATTGGCTAATGTCGCTATGACGTCATACGCGCATCAACGCTTATTTTCGGCAAACTTATAAACTGTTTTTCGGGGGGTTTTAATCGATTTATTTGTACAACCCAGTACAGCACACCACTTGTAAACCATTTTATTAGATAACAACAACAAATAATAAATAAAAACAAACACCACTGAAAACCGAAAACCGCTTGTGACGTCACTAAAGCGCGTCGCCATATTGCTATATATATATCGTTTTCGCGGCTTATTTGAATTTTGAATTTTTATTTGCATATTTCTTACGAAATACGTATTTAAAATTAAAATCAAAACTTTCGGTGAACTTCTTAACCGCAACCAAGTAATTCAAGATAAAAATTATAAATCTGTCAAATAGCCTATTATTAGCTCTAAGACTTTTCGGTTTCCTCATGATATTTTCCTTACTTGTTTTTATTATTTACAAGCTGCCTATGACTTCGTCCGCTGGTTTTTTATGTAATATTTTTTGGATAACTCAATGATGAATAGGTTTCCCAATTTTTTTCATATTTTCCACTGTTTATTCGCTCCTACCGGTAGCAGCGTGATGTTATGTAGCCGAAAGTCTTCCTCTATAAAAGTACTATCCAACACAAAAAGATTTTTTTTTATTTGAAAAAGAAATTCCTGAAATTAACGCGTTCAAACAAATAAACTCTTCAACTTTATAATATTACTAGCGGCCGCCAGCGACTTCATTCGCGTAAAGTTAGTTATGCTCCGCTCCTATTGGTCGCAGCGTGATGTTATATAGCCTAAAGCCTTCCTGGATTAACGGGCTATTCAACGCAAAAAGATTTTTTTAAATCGGACCAGTAGTTCCTGAGATTAGCGCGAACAAACAAACAAACAAACTCTTCAGCTTATTAGTATAGATATATTATAGAATAGTCACATTAAAACTCGTCTACTTTTAATGTTAACCCTATCGAACATTGATCATAATGGTTATTTAAGTCATCATCATAATAATGTAATATAATAATGAGAAATAATTCACACTTATTTACGAGTACAGTCATTCCTGCAGGTCAGAATAAGCATAGGGATGTGTCCAAGGTATGAAAATCAAAAAAATAATTAGTCCGTCTTATAGATAATAAAAAAAATTAAGAGCCGTATTTTTTATTTTGTCGAAATTACCAAAAACTACTGAGATATAGCGTATTAAAATTACGGAGTGGGGGCTAAGTACGTCACGCCGTGGTATATTTTGTACCACGGCGTGACGTCATGCGACATTTCAAATCAATATATCTTCCTAAGGATTTGAATGAAAGAAAAAATAAAAAACACGTGTTCAATATTTTTTATAAATCTATCTGATGGACATTAAATTATTTTTTGGGATACAACCCAATTCCATTACTATTAGACGCTGTTCTGATTATCTCTCATGACACCAGCACTCATCTACAATCAGCTCTCAACTTTCACGCTAACTTTCGACAACTTAGTTACATCTCAGCGTCGGGAAATTTGCGTTAAAGTTGAGATCCAAAGTCTTTCGAAATTATGCATTTTCCCTGGCGCATTTTATCTGACCTGCAGGAATGACTGCAATATTTTTTTATATATGCAATATGTAAAAACCCTGTCCGATCCGTGAAGGTATTGTTAGGTATCGTTAACTGATTCTAATAATGCCTACAAAGCTGGGCTAAACTTAAAAAAAAATCCCCAAAAAAAAATAAATATTATTTCGAAAAAGCGAGGTAACTTAATGCATGTGCGGTATACAACCCGATAGCCCCGCCCCCCTTCACCCGCGCATGTATGCGCGGGTGAAGGGGGGCGGGGCATGCGGCACGTGGTCGCATCGCTATTCGCTCCGTCACAAATGGTGTTGTCAGTTTTTTAAAAATGACCAAATTTCGGGGAAATTGGAATTAATACCCGAGAAAAAAAGATTATTTCAAAATTCATTATTATTGTTACTGTGATGATAATGTAAAATTTTATATTATATTTGGTCAAGTGTTTACCTAACCTTTATTATCCTTATGGGTCGGACAGGGTTTTCTTTACATATTGTATAGTATATCTATAAACTAGTGTGACTGCGAAATCCTACCTGATGATAGCAATGATGTAATGTTTGATGATAAAAAACGCGCTAGTCTATGCAGACTCTCCACGACGAACTCCCGACACAGCTACATTTAGCGCACTTAGTACCCGGCACACATCGTAACACAACTGCTCCAGACCCGTCCTCCGTACGGCTTCACCAGACATCATGCCGGAACACGACAGTCGCTTGGCAGCAAGACTTTGTCACAGTGCGGGTGGTAACTTCTGGCCAGCAGCGGTGTACCACCACCAAAGAGATAAATAAGTCGGACAACTTCCGTGGCGTAGCGGTAGCGAACGCGGCCGCTGTGCAAGGAAGGCGCCGCTCGTGCCCGCGCAATTTTTAAATGTTGTATGCATGAATATGAATATTTGCATTGGTTAGTCGTGCCTCGAAAAGCACATTAAGCCGTTGGTCCCGGTTGCCATACAAACATCTAGTGGCAGTCGTTACGGGTTGTTGGAGCCCTCAAAAGTCTAACAATTGGTCTAACTGCAATGCTTCGATATTGCCTTCGGGTTGTGGAGGTCAGACGGCAGTCGCTTCACGGAAAACATTGAAGTTTAGCCAAACTAGCAGTTAGACTGGTAAAGCGGGCCCCAGACTCCAAAGATGAAAAGTTTCGGATGTGACTGGGATGAACGCTGAGATGATGATGATAATGATGACCGAGAGATAAATAGAATTGAGGTATGGCAAGAATTACATTAAAAAAAAAAAAAACATACAAAAATCCTTTAGACAAAGGGCTTACTAACAACACTCCATGTATTCATGTGTCTACACAAAATACTTACAAAAGAAAACATATAAAAGAAGGTCATAACAAAACGTAATCCATTTAATGTATTGTTGAGGCCATTAAATATATTGAAAACAGTTTCCTTGAACCCAAGTGGAGGGGCTGAGTAATATTAGCCGCACAGGTCTATCGATTAAATGAAGATTCACTTGCCGCGGTTTGCCTGTGATGGGCAAATATCCCTATATACCTACCAAGATTCCTCCGTGTCTCGACAAACACTTTAAGAGGGAACTCTAGTGGTGCTTTCTCTATACAAACGTATTCCGCTGTTTTCTTCGTGGATAATGCTTTTAGACCAATTTTTTTTTTCTACAATTATAAACAGCGGACTATTTGAAAACAGCGGGATACGAAACGTCTTTTGGTTAACGTTTTTGTAGTTAAAATCAGCCTGAGCTACAACTGTCCTTTTCGCACTTTATCGGGAGAGGTTGGAAGCAGCGCGACGGCAATAGTTTCTTCAAATATCCATTTTCCAAATTCCTCGGCACTAGAGTCCCCTCTTAAGCCCATATATGCCTAGTGCGAGACAGTAGATGTTTTTTTTTAATATTTACAAACTAGTGCTTGACCGCAATCCTGCCTGAAGGCAATCAGTGATGCAATCGTTGATGGTAAAGTGCGCTAATTTACTATGCCTATTCACTTAAAAAACTTGTGAATAGGAAGGAAGACGGCAGTTGAGCGAGGTGATGCAATGTTAAACCCAACAACACGACCAACGATGCTGCGACAGAGGGAGATTCTTCTGGAAACCCTCCACGATCAAACTCCCGCTACAACAGTATTTGGTGCGTCGTACCCGGCACACATCGCAACACATTTGCTCAGACCCGTCCTCTGTACGGCTTCACCAGACATCATGCCGGAACACGACGAATCGCTTGGCGGCATGACTTTGTCTGGCGGTAACTTCTGCCGGCAGCCGATATTATAGCCTACCACCACTTACTTCCACGTTTTTGGTCAGAACATGTTGATTTTCTCACGATGTTTTAATTCAACGTTTTGAGAGCATTGGTGATGAAATTATTTACACAAAGTAAAACGCCTGACTAGGTTGGAACCCACCCACAACTCGTAAAATAGAGCCATTACAATCAGATACCACAGCGCTACTTAATATTTTAAACGCGAAAATAACCCTAGTCTCCAGCCAGTCTGTCACCTTTGTTAGACTGAACTACTGAACTGATCTGTAAGAAATTCTACAGATTGGTATCCTGGAGAAGGACGAAGATTACTTTTCATTCCAGATATTTACATTACAAAATGACATGCAAACACAGTTGCAAATCTTCCATATTATGAAATATTTTGAGTTCACAATTCTTTTAGGGTCTTATTTCTAAAAGGTCGGGAAGGTCGGCAAGCGCAAAATCACAGGGAAGCGCTGGATGCGAATACAAAAGACAAAAAATATACCCTATTACTAAGACTGTCTGTCTCTCTAGCTGTCACCAGACTGTATTTCATGAACAGTGACAGCTAGACAGTTGAAATTTTCTCAGAAGGTGTTTTCTTTTTACCCGACTACGGCAAAGCAAAAGGAGGGTTATGATTTTGACAGGCAATGTATGTATGTATGTATGTATGTATGTATGTATGTATGTATGTATGTATGTTCATCTGTTCCCTCGTAACTTCAACTACTTATTCGAATTCGATAAATGACATATCTTTAGAAGCGTCTTAATTGTCTGCTGGTTATAGGCTATATGGAGTTTCACAAAATCTAACGTGGCGCCCTCTAGCGGACAAAATATACAGAGTAAAAAAAAAAAGTTAAGATAAATAAGCCGTGTTTGGTATCATTTGAAAGGGCTTAACTTGTACTATTTGAATATATATATATTACTAGCATTTGCTTGTGACTTTACCTGTATTCATCGGCTGATTGCATATAATTCACATCTTTTCGTTCATAGATAGCTTCTTTACTACTTATCAGAATAAGACCACTGCAGAAACATTAGAAGGGCCTTGATATTCTGTTGGTTATGAGCTTTAAAGCTTGTCACCAAATTTAGTATTACGCCCTCTAGCGGACAAAAAGTTCTATGTTAATACAAAATTAAAATAAATATACCGTATTTGGTATCATCTGAAAGAGCTTCACGAGTACTTTATGTTTGTACATAATCCCTAGTAATGCTTCGTAGAAATTTGAATGTAAACCAGGGTTTGGTAAACGGAGCGATGGGAGTGGTGAAGGCCTTCGAATGGCCTGCTCTTCGGCGCGATCAGTTGGAACAGGAGAACAGCCAAGCGCTGTTCTCATACAATTTGACGACGCATCCATAAAAGCAGATACTAACGGACTTATCAAAATCGAGCCTTGCCTCACTGAATTTGACGGCTTGAGGGGTTCTGGGCAAATTCAGCGTAAAATGCTCCCGCTGATTCTTTCTTGGGGTTGTACTGTACATAAATTACAAGGTTGTACTCTAGATAAAAAGTTACAGATCTAGGAAAGTCATTGTTTGCTAAAGGACAGGCCTATGTCGCTCTCAGTAGAGTTAAAACCATAGAGGGATTATTTATAAGTGCCTTGGATCATAATAAATTACTTAAAAATCCACATGACAGTCGATCGTTAGCAGAATTAGATAGATTAAGAAATCTTCCCAGGTCCTCTTAATATAAGTTTTTTTAATAATTATAAACTAGCGCTTGACTGCAATCCCGCCTGATGGTAAGCAGTGACGCAATCCTTGATGCCTGCGCACTAGTTTATTAAGCCTATTCACTTAAAAAACTTAGGAATAGCAAGATGACGGCAGTTGAGCCAGGTGATGCAATGTTAAATCCAAGACCAACACGACCAACCATGCTGCGCCAGAGATTGATCTGGAGACTCTCCACGAACAACAACATTTGGCGCATCGTACTCGCCACACAACGCAACACAAAGTGCTCAGACGCGTCCTCCGTACGGCTTCACCAGACATCATGCTGGAACACGACGAATCGCTTGGCGGCAAGACTTTGTCTGGTGGGTGGTAACTTCTGGCAGCCGATGTTATGGCCTACCACCGTTAGAAAAACATCCAATCTATTTATACTAACGGCCTCATCCACTAATTCATGACCCATTCGGTGCCATCGACGCAAATGTGCGTCGCTACTACGAAAACCGGAGCTTCATACGGGAAACCGTTGCTATACGCGCTACGCTCCAAGCGCTACGAAATAGTAAAATAGGACATCTCTACATATTACTATACGCCGATACATAAGTCAAAAGAGATGTCGTATGTTAACTACCTAGTTTTTAGTTCGTCAATTTAACTTTTATTAATATTATGCGCCACAAATACACTTTAACACCAAAATAGTACAAATAATAAAAAGTTAAAAACTAAAACCCAACTACGACAAAAACGACGCTGAAAAAGTATAAAACAAGATTTTCAGAATACTGAACTGAACAAGTTGCTAATATAGTTGCAAGTAAATGGACACAGTAGACTCTACCAAGATGCCTTCGTTGTAAATTGACAATAATGTCTTACGATACTATTCTGAAGTATGCAATATTCACTATTTAGAGATAAATTTTCATGTTTGGAAAGGCGTAGTCACACGTTACATATACCTATCGTAGCACTTTCATAACGTGTGACTGCGGTTTGCAAATATGAAAATTTATCTCTAAATAGTGAATATTGCATACAGAATAGTATCGTAAGACATTATTGTCAATTTACAACGAAGGCATCTTGGTAGAGTCTACTGTCCATTTACTTGCAACTATATTAGCAACCTTGCTCAGTTCAGTATTCTGAAAATCTTGTTTTATACTTTTTCAGCGATGATTTGTCGTAGTTTTAATTCAACTTTGTATTCCATTAAACTACATTATACTATAAACAGATATTTGTTTCTATACAAAAAAAGTGTTTAAATATTTTTATAGTGTATATACACACTTCATGTACTTAAAAATATTATAAACAAAACAATAGAATAAATTATAGGACTTCTACTTATTTCTTCAAGAAAGGCGAGCAAACTTGAAAACATTTATTCTTTGTTGCGCCTAAGGCTTCCGACGTAGGTACAACCCAGATATACCGAAACAAAGTCCAAGCCTTTACTCTGAAACTGTCCACTTTCATGACTTATATGTTCTCGCTCGGAGATATTTGGAACCTTCTAGGATCTTCCCAAAGTGTTTTTGTTCCCTGAAGAATCGCCAAAGTTTCTTACTTAAGGATAATAAGAAATCTTCGGAAGGACTTAAAACTTTTGATATAACTATAGCCTGTTCGGACTTTATAGGCTTCAGCTGAGTTTTGTAGCAAAACTAGGTACGTGCTATGTTAAATAATCCTACAATGTTATTCGAATAACAAAAAAAGTCTAACAAAAAGTCTGACACGCCCTTCCGCTCTGCCCAGAGCGGGAGAAGTCATTTGATGATTCTCTCTTCAGAAAAATCAGCGCAGAAGGGAGGTGATGGCCTGCCATGCACTCTCGCTCCGGACCATGACCTGAATCAGGGTCGGACGCGAGAGATCGCTGCCGATTGCCGCTATAAGGACACGACGGAGATCTACCCAAGCCGGGTAGACCTACACCGTATGCTCCACCGTATCCTCGGGGCGATCTACACAATGGTGACACCCTGGCGTTCCTTCCCGCCTTATCCGGAACAGAAATCTCCCAAAACAACCGTGTCCGGTGAAGACCTTCATCAGGCGAAAGGTGAGGGTGCCGTGGCGCTTTTCTAGCTACTCCTCAAAGAGGAGACTTACCACTGCTATTGTGGCGTAGCCAATGGTGTTATCAACGGCTCACTCCATGCTCATATCGACTAAATTTTAATTTCGACTAAATCTTCATAGTGAGTTGGTTACAAAATCGCACTGCTTAAGTTTGTAACTGAATTACACTGCTGTTCAATGGGTGTTACAATAGAACACAGCTGTTTCATTTCGCGAACCATTCACGCAGAAATATGAATTTCGTTATGAATTTTATTACGTTGCTGAATTCAAATGGGAAAAGAAAGTCTTTTCAATATATTTAATAGCCCCCACAATAAATGTAGCTATTGTTGAGGCTATTAAATATATTGAGGGGTTGTTATGACCGTCTATCTTTATGTATTTTTTTATGGTTTCTTACCTCAAAAGGAAAACAGAACTCTTATAAATTCACTGCGTTTTCACACAAGTTAACGGAACGTATGTCAAGCAATTATTGCCGACCCTAATTCATGGGCGTAACAGTGTATAAGGCGTAAAGCAGGTATTCTCGCAGAAAATGTATGAACTCTCGTAATTACTAATCGAAGTATATACGGGGCCTTACACAGGATCATTTGTAATCTCTATTTAGCATAAAATACCTAATGTTTCATGTCGATACGCATGTATATAAGATGTAACCGGGCATGATTCGACCCTAAAAATATGACTTACCACTGCCTTTTTTTTTGTTGGGATGGGAAATCATCAAATGCCTTCTCCCGCTCTGGGCGGAGCGGAAGGGCGTGTCAGACTTTTACTGACTAAAACCCACTCGTGTTTCTTCACTTGCCTGTGCGACGGCCAGGGTCACGGTTTCTTGTTTAACCAACCCGCAACCCTGACCCAGGAAGCATCGGTCTTCGTGGACCTCGTCACGATGTGCTGACATCACTTTGAGGCGCGCGTGACGACGACGCGCCGTCGACTCGGGCCAGGTCCTTACCGAGCGGCGAGCTGCTCACTGCTCACCACCCGCAGGCCCGCGGCTACGGTGGCTGGGAGTTTAGTGTCATCTCCCGACCAAGGCGTCTCCCGCGGCGGCTTGTGGCGTGAGGGCACTGGGATTCCCGTTGCCTCACGTGCTCCGCCTCCTCCTTTGCCAGCATCACTGCTTCACTTGCCAAGGTCTGACTTGCGCAAGGCCAGAAGTGGGTGCGCCCTTGTTAACATAGTTGGGTAAACGCTACACAGTCAGATTTTTTACTATAAATCAACGATTGCCAGTTTTTCAGCTAAACATCACGCTATTGCCCCTATTAGCCAAACAAAAGGGAAAAAGCCAGAAAGAACGTGACGCAAGAACAAAGTGATAAAGCGGGCTTGTGATGCGACGTGACGGAGAGGGTCGAGGAAAAAAGAAATTTTACGCGAACGTAGTCAATATTTCCATTATAGCCTATGTTCCATCAAAACCTGTTTATTAGAATTCCAAAAATAATCAGCGTTAAGTATTCACGAGCATTAACAAAATTGATTAAGAGTCAAGACATTATTAATTAGAATAATAATCCCTCGATACGTGACATCATTAAGAAAGGGAACGTTTATTCCACAGCATTAAGCCTTCTAAGAGGACTTTCTGCAATATTACGAGGCGTATCTTGTAGGTAATCTTCTTAAACTTAATTATGTCTGAATATTTAATTCCACTTTACATAATAAAATCTAACACGTTTGTTGAAGAAAATTTCCAAAACTGCTCGTGGCTAAATGTTTTTGTAAATAATGTAATAATAATAATTAAATATCGCGACTTGGCGCACGAGATTGTTGCCATGTGGAATGTGAACTCGGCAGTCATTGTACCGATTGTCGTATCGGTCAATGGTTTGATAGCCAAGAGCCTCAACCAACATCTATTGAGGTTCTCGTTAGACCCATCGGTCACCACCCGCCATCGCCATCGGTGGAACACAATTTTTTATGTTTTTGAATGTTTTTATGTTTTTTATAAATATTTAAAAATGTAAATGAATATGTATATGTAGAAAAATAAACGGAATAAAAATAATAAACAATGTAATGTATGCTAAGTGTTTTGGCTGCAAAGTGTAAAGGTCGAAACATATTACCAAAACGTGACACGACGCCACGCCACCCGACGCATGTCACTACGTATCAATTCCATATATTTAATATGATTAGAAACACATAGGCAACACGCTATGCGACCACACGCTGCAACATCCAACCGATTTGGATCAGCTTGTAGCCGGGAGAGGGGGGGTACACGCCACCCGACGAATCAGCGCAGTGTGTTTCTAGTTAACACCCGTCGTTTGTATGACGGTTATAATAAAAGATATTTTTTGTTTAAAAATTGGTTTAAAATGTCGGATGAAAAATTTGTGAAAAGGTACTCAGGTCCCCGCAGTTTCACCCGCGTGGGTTTCGATACATTTTTTTATATGCTCCGCTCCTATTAATCGCAGCGTGATGTTTTATAGCCTAAAGCCTTCCTGGATTAATAGGCTATCCATCTCAAAAATATTTTTTCAAATACGAACAGTAGTTCCTGAGATTAGCGTGTTGAAACAAACAAACTCTTCAGCTTTATATATTAGTATAGATGAGTACGTCTTTTTTTATTTACTGTTTCTGTACAAAACATGTCCCCAAAATCTGCAATAAATATTCTTCAAAATCTTCATCTAGCTCGTCTTCAAGCAGAATCGAATCCATGGCCACGTGACACGTCAATACACTTCAGTCTTTCGTGAGAGACTACACCACACGATACGTGTTGTAGCATCGCGTGGCGTGTTGCCTATGTGCACGACGAGCGTCGGGTGTCGGCACAACACATCGCGTTGCGTTTTGATAGTATGTTTCGACCTTAATTAACTGGGTCCACAATAGATGTTCGAAATTTGAATCGCACTCCTTCGGAGCACAGATCCGGGATTCTCTCGCATGACTCGGTTTTGGAAAAAAGCGATCCTGCCGTGCGCTCCATGTTTTAGCTAGATAGGAACTTTGGTCATTATCACTGAGGTGCCTTTGAGCATTGTTAAAAAACCGACAACACTCGGAACGTTTCCGTGTGCTCGGCTCATGCGTTACTGCGCATTTAGACCACGCTCATGCCGCTCCTAATTGGCGCGCACTTGATCGTCCGCTGTGGAACCAACTGTATTGGGTTTTGCGATTGTTATTTTTGTTTTAATAATTATAAACTAGTGCTTGACTGCAATCCCGCCTGATGGTAAGCAGTGATGCATTCGTTGATGGTAAAGCGCACTAGTTTATTAAGCCTATTTACTTAAAAAACTAAGGAATAGGAAGGATGACGGCAGTTGAGCGAGGTGATGCAATGTTAAACCAACAAGACCAACACGACCAAACGAAGCTTCGTTTGGTCGTGTTGGGCTTGGGTTTAACAGCAGCGCAGCGCAGCTGCGCTAGAGGGAGATTGATCTTGAGACTCTCCACGACCAAACTCCCGACACAACAACATTTGACACATCGCAACACAACTGCTCAGACCCGTCCTCCGTACGGCTTCACCAGACATCATGCCGGAACACGACGGATCGCTTGGCGGCAAGACTTTGTCTGGTGGGTGGTAACTTCTGCCGGTAGCCGATGTTATGGCCTACCACCGAGAGACGTTACATTCTTAGTAGCAGCTAGAATCTGGGTTTGTGCTCGATTTGAGGCCCCAGGCGGAAATAGTCCTGTCACATGGAATTTAAAACAACATGGCAATTTTACAATACATTCCTGCCTAATCCTACAAAGATTATATTGTTGGATGTTATGCCATATAATGTTTAATCAATAAAACTTATTTTATGTTGCTAACTTTTCATTGGGTTGTGACCCCGATCGATCGACCTGTTCAATTAATCTATACTAATATAAAACGCCCTTGCCCTCTCGCCCTTGGGCGAGATGGAACGACGACATCGAAAAGGTGGCTGGCAGTGGCTGGCGGAGAGCTGCTCAGGATCGAGCTTGTTGGCGTGCCATGAGGGAGGCTATGTCCAGCAGTGGACGAGTAGGGGCTGATGATGATGATGAATATAAAAGCTGAAGAGTTTGTTTGTTTGTTTGTGCGCGCTAATCTCAGGAACTACTGGTCCGATTTGAAAAATTATTTTTGCGTTGGATAGCCTATTAATCCGGGAAGGCTTTAGGCTACATAACATCCCGCTACGACCAATAGGAGCAGAGCAATAACAAAAAATGTTGCGAAAACGGGAGCTAACGCAGCCGTACATATTGCCAATAGGAGCTGGGCATGACTAATTCCACGCGAACGAAGTCGCTGGCGGCCGCTAGTCTCATATAAAAACAATTCGACTCTCAAAATGATTTAAATTCTTCAAACGAAGCCCCCATTACTTGTGACGTAGCTATTAATTAGTTTCAAATTTGTATGTAGGTATGCCATGAATATGTAAGTACTAATTAATAACTTCACAGTCTATTGTTATGGAAATTTCGCAATTGTGTACAAATTATTTATTCACGCACCTGTTTACGCTCGTTGTGTAAAGACGAACTTCTGTATATGTGTCATAAGTGTAATGCCAAACTTTAATTTTTAATTATTTTGTTTTTTTTTTATATATATAAATTATAAACTAGCGCTTGATCGCAATCCCGCCTGATAAATAAAATACACGTAATTAAAATTTTATTCACTTTTCTTATAAACATAACATATCTTCTTCTTCACAACCTATAGAAGTCCACTCCTGGACAAAGGCCTCCCCAAGACTTTTATTCCATTAGAGGATTGCTGGTTTGCCATAATGCCCACGCTTGGCAGGCGGGTTGGGGATCGTAGGTAGGTATCTGTTTATTCCTACATATTTGCAACCGATTTTCTTGTATGTTTTAAGTTATCCTTTGTATTTAATTTCGTAAGTTTCTTAGTATAAGTTTTTTAAGTTTTAGTCTAATTTTTAATCTCATGACGGTTTAATTTTAGTTTTGGATTCCTTTTTTTACTTAGGTACAAGTCTAACCTTGTTATTATCTTTGTATGGTTTATTTCCACTTAATATTAGTACTTACATTTATTTAGTTTAAGTTGCCACTTATGTTCGTGAATCAATCCTTTTACTCATAACTACTCTATTTGTTTATTTATTTATAGAAGCTGTTGGTGTACTTTTATTAATAAATAAATACCTAAATAAATACCCCAGTTACTGAGGAAATGTTATAATTAGCCATAAAAACAACACCAATATTTTATAATAGTAGTTTATAAAACTGTTGCATAATGAGGGATATTGTGCACTAGTGTGAGATTAAAAAACGAGCGAAGCGAGTTTTTTAATAGTAACACACGAGTGTGTAATACCTAATTATTTACAGTTTCATACACTACTTTATCTAATCTCATACATTGTATTGAATATATGAAATAAAAACTAAAACCCAACTACGACAAAAAACGACGCTGAAAAAGTATAAAACAAGATTTTCAGAATACTGAACTGAACAAAGTTGCTAATATAGTTGCAAATAAATGGACACAGTAGACTCTACCAAGATGCCTTCGTTGTAAATTGACAATAATGTCTTACAATACTATTCTGAAGTATGCAATATTCACTATGTAGAGATAAATTTTCATGTTTGGAAAACCGCAGTCACACGTTATCAAAGTGCTACGGTAGGTAGGTATATGTAACGTGTGACTACGCCTTTCCAAACATGAAAATTTATCTCTACATAGTGAATATTACATACTTCAGAATAGTATTGTATGACATTACTACTGTGTCCATTTACTTGCAACTACATTAGCAACTTTGTTCAGTTCAGTATTCTGAAAATCTTGTTTTATACTTTTTCAGCGTCGTTTTTTGTCGTAGTTGGGTTTTAGTTTTTTTACTTTTTATTATTTGTACTATTTTTGTGTTAAAGTGTATTTGTGGCGCATAATATTAACAAAAGTTAAATTGACGAACTAAAAACTAGGTAGTTAACATACGACATCTCTTTTGACTTATGTATCGGCGTCTAGTAATATGTAGAGATGTCCTATTTTACTATTTCGTAGCGCTTGCATCGTAGCGCGTATAGCAACGGTTTCCTCGTATGAAGCTCCCGGTTTTTCGTAGTAGCGACGCACATTTGCGTCGATGGCACCGAATGGGTCATGAATTAGTGGATGAGGTCGTTAGTATAAATAGATTGGATGTTTTTCTAACGGTGGTAGGCCATAACATCGGCTGCCGGCAGAAGTTACCACCCACCAGACAAAGTCTTGCCGCCAAGCGATTCGTCGTGTTCCAGCATGATGTGTGGTGAAGCCGTACAGGGGACGCGTCTGAGCACTTTGTGTTGCGTTGTGTGGCGAGTACGATGCGCCAAATGTTGTTGTGTCGGGAGTTTGGTCGTGGAGAGTCTCCAGATCAATCTCCCTCTGGCGCAGCATCGTTGGTCGGGTTGGTCTTGGGTTTAACATTGCATCACCTGGCTCAACTGCCGTCTTCCTTGCTATTCCTAAGTTTTTTAAGTGAATAGGCTTAATAAACTAGTGCGCTTTACCATCAACGATTGCGTCACTGCTTACCATCAGGCGGGATTGTAGTCAAACGCTAGTTTATAATTATTAAAAAAAAAACATATATTAAGAGGACCTGGGAAGATTTCTTAATCTATCTAATTCTGCTAACGATCGACTGTCATGTGGATCTTTAAGTAATTTATTATGATCCAAGGCACTTATAAATAATCCCTCTATGGTTTTAACTCTACTGAGAGCGACATAGGCCTGTCCTTTAGCAAACAATGACTTTCCTAGATCTGTAACTTTTTTATCTATAGTACAACCTTGTAATTTATGTACAGTACAACCCCAAGAAAGAATCAGCGGGAGCATTTTACGCTGAATTTGCCCAGAACCCCTCAAGCCGTCAAATTCAGTGAGGCAAGGCTCGATTTTGATAAGTCCGTTAGTATCTGCTTATATGGATGCGTCGTCAAATTGTATGAGAACAGCGCTTGGCTGTTCTCCTGTTCCAACTGATCGCGCCGAAGAGCAGCCCATTCGAAGGCCTTCACCACTCCCATCGCTCCGTTTACCAAACCCTGGTTTACATTCAAATTTCTACGAAGCATTACTAGGGATTATTGTACAAACATAAAGTACTCGTGAAGCTCTTTTCAGATGATACCAAATACGGTATATTTATTTTAATTTTGTATTAACATAGAACTTTTTGTCCGCTAGAGGGCGTAATACTAAATTTGGTGACAAGCTTTATAGCTCATAACCAACAGAATATCAAGGCCCTTCTAATGATACTGCAGTGGTCTTATTCTGATAAGTAGTAAAGAAGCTATAAACGAAAAGATGTGAATTATAATTATGCATTCGGCCCATGAATACAGGTAAAGTCACAAGAAAATCCTAGAAATATATATATATATATTCCAAATGTACAAGTAAAGCGCTTTCAAATGATACCAAACACGGCATATTTATCTTAACTTTATTTTTTTACTCTGTATGTTTTGTCCGCTAGAGGGCGCTACATTAGATTTTGTGAAACCCCATATAGCCTATAACCAGCGGACAATTAAGACGCTTCTAATGATATGTCATTTGTCGAATTCTGATAAGTAGTTTAGAAGTTACGAGGGAACAGATGAACATACATACATACATACATACATATACATACATACATACATACATACCCATACATAGCCTGTCAAATCATAACCCTCTTTGCTTTTGCCGTAGTCGGGTAAAAGACGAGATTGGTACAGTTTATTTGTCGGTTCGCGCGACACACGCGCCAGAAAGCGCCTGCAGCCACAGATAAAAAATGTAATAGTGCTGTCATAGTTTGTAATCTGTACGGTAATGAAAAAAAAAATATTATAACATTATTTTGTTAAAGAAATAATGTTATAATTTAATTTTTTAATTTCCTTTCGATATACTATTGGTAAAGTACGTCAATATATACTCCTTTTAGTTTTATATTTTTAATTTTTTGATATGAGAGTAGATAAAATATTTCACACAATTATCGCTGTTGGTTACCTAATTACATAAGTAAAAAAAATGAGAAAACTTACATAGAATAAAGAGAGGGAAGTACGTTATCTTCATACAAACGGACCGCGCGCGGCTTGTATGTGTGCGCCATAGTATCTATGCGTCGCCGCACGCACACCTAAACACAATATTAGAGTGCCTATGACTGCGCTAGTCGCGGCTAGCACGGAACGAGGTTCGCGCGTCACGGCTTTCGGCACATTAGCTTTTAAAAAATGATCACATAAACTGCAAAGTTGGTATGTCTATTTATGAACAAATAAAAGACTTATATTTTTCAAATTATATTTCTAAAAAGTTATTTACAAGGATACGGATATATTACACATTAAAGTTTAATAACAACGCGTTTCGTAATAGTCGAAACCGAAGAAAGTAGGTATTTTTCTGTAGCTAATTTGTAATTTTGTATTAAATGTGTGATTCAATAGATGTTATGTTTGTATTATTTATATTTGTATTAATTAAAATAAAAATAAATATGGTTCTTTATGTGTACAAAACTAAAAATAAAAATTACAAAAAAAAAACTGACTAGTATATGTAAACTAAATACTAAGCAAATAATTTAAACATAAGCTCTTAGGTGCGTATTACAGAAGGAAACTCAAGCATTGATATCTGCTTAAGCATTACTTAAAACTAGTTTCAACCAATCAAATGGCTTGAAACGAGACTTAAGTAGAGCTTGAGTTTTGAGTAACGTTCTGTAATACGGACCTTAGTCTATAAATATTTGTTAGCGGTTTGGGCGACAACCGTAACCGACGAAGCGCGGACAGTCGTCAACCCTAAGACAGTAGGCAATTAAATCGCGGATTGGGTCGCAGATAACCTACTTCCCCTCTTTATTCTATGAAACTTAGGTTGATGGAAATCGGGAATGTAAGGGAATTGTAAATTGAAATATTAATTGTTCGAGAGGTCAGAAAACTATTTAAAATGCAGTCATTCATCTTTTCATTAATTAGCTACGAGCTTAAAGATAAAATACCAAACTACGATAAAATGTTTCACACACGCCGAATTCATTCAATAAATTATAAACTACAAATCCTCAGATCTGGACAGGAAACAATCTACAATATTATTATTTTATATTGTACGGCTGTTGATACACAAAATCTTTATTATTCAACATTGTTACCCAAGTCTCTGAAAGCCTACTAAATTACGAATCACGGCGATAAATTATAACTTTATTCAGAATATACGATGTCATTTCTTTGATGTCGCGTGTTTTGATTGAGTGTTGTTTTTGTAGTTAAGATTATACATCATTATTCTGAGGGAAGTTCAATTGTCGTAATTTTGATAACGACTTTGGGGGAGGCTTTTGTCCAGCAGTGGAACTCTATAGGCTGAAGAATAAGAAGAAGGTTTTTTTCTGTTTACCCACAGAAATTAAAACGGGCAAACGTCCCTACCTAACAAACAAGTATCTGCCTAAAAGATACCTTCCTAAACAGTACCTGAAAAGTAAAGTAAAAAGTAAAGGTAGGTAGGCACAGGTAGGTAGGCCATAACATCGGCTGCCGGCAGAAGTTACCACCCACCACACAAAGTCTTGCCGCCAAGCGATTTGTCGTGTTCCGGCATGATGTCTGGTGAAGCCGTACGGAGGACGGGTCTGAGCAGTTGTGTTGCGATGTGTGGCGGGTACGATGCGCCAAATGTTGTTGTGTCGGGAGTTTGGTCGTGGAGTTTTGCGCTTTACCATCGGCGATTTGCGTCACTGCTACCATCAGGCGGGATTGCAGTCAAGCACTAGTTTATAATTATTAAAAAAAAGTAATAACTAAAGTAAAAATTTTCCACGCTTATCTAAACACGTTACAGACATTATTAAAATAAATGGAGTGAACTGGAGCCTAAACTAGGGCAGTCCAGTATTCAGGTCTTCAGGAATAAAACGCGACTTGTGATAATTCGATATTTTAATACTCTTTTTGCCGCTGAATAATCCGTATGGCTTTCCATACATAGGAGTTTACAACTCAAGTTTAAAATTGATGTATTATATGTAACAATGTTAAGCCGATCCGTGGAGATTACACAACACAAATTTTCATTAATTAATACTCTTTGTAATGAGAATTTATGCGATGCATATATCACGCTCAGAACCATGCCAAAGTTACGTATACTAGTTGATAACTTATGTCTTCTTTTTATATTGAACTTTATAGTCTTATATATATTTTTTAATAATTATAAACTAGTGCTTGACTGCAATCCCGCCTGATGGTAAGCAGTGATGCAATCGTTGAGTGTAAAGCGCACTAGTTTATTAAGCCTATTCACTTAAAAAACTTAGGAATAGGAAGGATGACGGCAGTTGAGCGAGGTGATGCAATGTTAAATCCAAGACCAACACGACCAAATGATGCTGCTGCGAGGGAGATTGATCTGGAGACTCTCCGCGACCAAACTCCCGACACAACAACATTTGGCGCATCGTACCCGCCACACATCGCACTACAACTGCTCAGACCCGTCCTCCGTACGGCTTCACCAGACATCATGCCGGAACACGACGAATCGCTTGGCGGCAAGACTTTGTCTGGTGGGTGGTAACTTCTGCCGGCAGCTGATGTTATGGCCTACCACCTAGTAATTATATATTATATTATATATATTGTGTGAATAATTATTAATTTAATTTACAATTATTAATGTATTTAACTTAATACCTGTAACTATTGCTGAAAGTGCAGTGGGTAATTTTATTCCGTGTAGATAGTCTTAATATATTACCATTTCATATCAAATTATATATTTAATAACTTTTTAAAATTAGAAACATTAGGCTAATATGCTATTATGATGTGATCCGACAGAGGACCAGAGTCACCGACATTGCTGAGAGGATTAGCAAGCTGAAGTGGCAATGGGCTGGTCACATAATTATGCCGCAGGGCCGACAACCGTTGGGGTAAACGAGTCCTCGAGTGGAGACCGTCTCGGCATACGTAGAAGATGATGATGCTAATATACGAGCCTTTGGGTCTCGTAAGGAGCTTTCTGAATTTTATTACTTTTTTTATGTAACTGGTTTTATTGTTAATTGTGTACAGGGATATCTTAAAACTAAGCTAAACTTGGTCTAACTGCAATGCTTCGATATCCCGCTTCGGTTTGTGGAGGGTCAGACGGGGACACTAATATGTCAGTTTAGCCAAAATAAAATTAGCAGTTAGACTGGCAAAAAGCCCAGACCCAGACTCAAAGCTCAAAATATGATGACGACATCTTAAAACTAAACTAAGTTTCGGTTTAGTTTTTAAAACTAAGATATAGTTAGTTTTCGATGTCCTGTACGGAGTCACACACAGTTTTTTTTCTTTCTTAGCTTCCTGCACGAGTTACGAAAATAAATATATATTGTCTGTTTCTTTGTTTTAATTAGAAATAAAACCGTTTAGAATATTATAATTGGCAAAGATTCTACCCAAATCAACTGCTACCCTTCCTTTTAATCCTACTAATATTATAATTGGACGTAGTTGTAAAAAAACCGGCCAAAGTGCGAGTCGGACTCGCACACCGAGAAGTTCCCGCCGTACAAACGTAGCGGTTTACGTTTATGACACTGGCGTGTGACGGAGATTCGTCTAAGGTGTCGGTATAAACTGCTGTATCTTTTGATCGCGTTAACAGAAGTTTGATTTTTTCACTGCTTAAATGGACAATAGACCTAAGTATTTGGTATAAATTTCAATTTGACCTTTATTCGTTCATGTGAAATAAGGTAGTAAGTTTCATTTTATTAAAAAAACAAATATTACATTATATAACTTGAAATGTGATTTTCGCAATTTTCCTATATATTTGCATTATACGACAATGCTTCATGCCAAATTTCAAGATTCTGAGTTTACCGGAAGTACCTTGTAGGTTTTGATTCCCTAGCGTGTGACGGAAATTCGTCTAAGGTGTCGGTATAAACTGCTCTATCTTTTGATCGCGTTAACTTAGAAGTTTGATTTTTTCACTGCTTAAAGGGACAATAGACCTAGGTATTTGGTATAAATTTCAATTTGATACCTTTATTTGTCCGTGAGAAATAATGTAGTAAGTTTCATTTTATTAAAATATTTTGATTATATTATATAACTAAAAAAATGTGATTTTAGTAATTTTTCCTATATTCGCATTATATTAAAATGCTTCATGCTAAATTTCAAGATTCTGAGTTTACGGTAAGTATCCCGTAGGTTTTGATTCCTTTGCGAGTGTCGAAAATTTGTTGAAAATATCGACATAATCGGCTGTATCTTTTGATTGGCTTGGCTTAGAAGTTTGATATTCTCACAGCTTAAAGGGACAATAGACTTGAGTATTTCATGTGAATATCAGCTTGATACGCCAATGCGTTCTTGAGATAAAAGGTCTTGACAGACAGACAGACAGACAGACGGACAACTAAATGATCCTATAAGGGTTCCGTTTTTTCCGCAGTACGGAACCTAAAGATCTTAACCAGCAAACTGCTTTTTGAGAAAATGAGTTTGAAGTAAAATTTCTATATTAAAATAACATGACAGTAGATTTAAATTTCCTTCTTTAACCGACTTCAAAAAGGAGGAGGTTACTCAATTCGACCGGTTTGTTCGCGCATAACTTCCTCGTTTATTAACCGATTCTGATAATTCTTTTTCTGTTGGAAAGAACACGTTCTCAAGGTGGTCCGATGATAAGGATATCATGGTTTGATGGTGGAAGACCAGAGAAAACATGGGGGACTTTCAAAAATTGCAGGGGCGACTAGTGCATTTCTTAGCATTTTCATTGAGTATTTTAAAGCACTACAATTTAATAAAGGTCTGGAGTAGATCTGATGATGGAGCCGGGAGACAGTCGAAGGAACTCCTCAACAATTCACAGCAGCTACCTTGTGTTTGTGCTTGAATTATTTGTATTGACAAGAATCTTACACCTAGATGGGTGGTGACTGTCATTAGGGAGCTGATGATGATGACAAAGGTCAGTTCAGGGAACTCCTAAACGATTTACAGTAGCTACCTTGTATTTGGACTCAATTCGTTTATATTGATGGACCTTTGCACCCATTGGGTTAAAATAATGTTCTGCAGTAAATTTGATGATGAAGACCATAGGCAGTTGAGGGAATACTTACGGGTAAAAATTAAAGTAAACAAAATTACGTCGTTTCCCAACTATATTTGCGTCAGCTTCCAGTCTGACCGGACGCAACTGAATACATAGTACTTTTAACAACTAAAAGTGTAAAATAAAAACTTTTTTCATCCCACCATCTCGGAAAAAGTATTTTTAATCTTCAATATCTGACTGGAAAAGCCGTTTTTATTCTCTAGAGGATAAAGTAAATTGAATTTAGAACATCGTGTGCACTAAGTTTGTAAATTAAAAAAAAACATTAAACCTATTTACTGTTACCTCTATGGTGCCGAATATATCATACAACTTTTTTTAAATTTGTTAAAAACTCAGACTCAGAACCTTCTTGGTGTTCTTTTTTCAATTTTCTTTGTACGCGGTTCTTTACGCGGCATTTTTTCACGTCATTGTTAAACCTTATATTAAAAAAAAGAAACTTGAAAACAAGTGAAAAACTAAAATTAGTGATTCTAGCGACGAGGAAGTTTGTTTGACGCCAACAGAATTGACTGAAACTGTTAATAATGCGCAAATGAGCTTTCTACCTCAACAATCACGCGAAAAGTATTTAAAACAGTACGATATGTTCAACACGTGGCGACTAGCAAAAGGAGCCAAAACTTTCTCAGAAAACGTTTTGCTGGCATATTTTATAGAATTATCCGAGAACAAGAAAGCAAGCACTCTATGGAGTACGTATTCGATGCTAAAAGCAACAATAAAAATGAAAAAAGACATACATATCGATACCTATCCTAAATTAGTAGCATTTTTAAAAAGAGCCTCATCTGGTCATCATCCAAAAAAATCTAAGGTTTTCACAGTATCTGATATTGAAAAGTTTCTTAACGAAGCACCAGATTCCGTATGTTTGGCGGCAAAAGTAAGTCAGTTGCACATTCAGTATCTACTTAAGTACATATATTAATCTCAATTAAATAGTATACTTAGTAAATGTTGATAGGCATAATTATGCGTTCATATAAATTTTATTCATTTATCTACTACAATACTCTTTACATTGCAGGTTGTTCTTATTATTGGAATAAACGGAGCATGTCGAACTAATGAACTAACACAATGTCAAAAACATTGAGAAACATTCAGATGACTTACTATTAATTAATTTACCTAATACAAAGACAAAAAGAGACCGCAACTTTGTCATTCGCAAGGAATACGTAACGATTGTTGAGAAATATCAAGCCTTACGGCCGCCTAACACTCCAATCAATCGTTTTTTCTACAGTATCGCAATGGAAAGTGTGTTAGACAGCCTATGGGTACTAATAAAATTGGCAGTATCCCACGAGAAATAGCAACATTTCTTGAACTTCCAGAACCCCTGTTGTACACGGGTCATTGTTTCCGACGAACTTCAGCCACACTTTTGGCTGATTCCGGAGTTGATCTCCTGTCCCTTAAGCGCCACGGAGGCTGGAAGACCAATGCAGTTGTAGAGGGATACATATAGGATTCCATCCAAAATAAGTCTAAAATATGTGA